>MU266799.1:0-13743 GCA_021014945.1 Leucogyrophana mollusca | reverse complement strand
TTGGAGTGTCTGATGACAATGAACAAAAAGCAGACCATTAGTTGTCCTCATTCGACCCTGGTCTTCGGCCCCTTAAGCTAAATCTTGACGGGGATGTCGTTGGTGTTCGCTCGAAAGAGGTGATGGATGGGTCTCGAGCGAGAGGATTGTTATCAGCATCGAACTCGAGCCTCAGCCGCAATAGGCCACCTTCGCGCAACTCGGAAAATACGTCAGCCGAGGATGTTTTGCCAACTTGGATGTGTCGCCAAATCTGATTCAAATCATAAGTCTAACGAAAAGTGGGCAGGGATATCACATACGTCAACCTCGCCCTCGCCCAGCATCTTGTCTTTGCCCAAAGTCTTGTGGTCGTGTATCCACACGTGGATCTTCGGCGTATATTGGCTTGCAGCGAAATTGAAAGCCTCGTTCCTATGAACTGGGTCAGGACAATGACAAATGAGAATGTCAATCACTAATCACCATTCAGGCGTGGACGTCTTGCCGACATGTTTCGTCTTGTATTCTTTGTCCCCGACGCGGAGCACCACATAAGGCTTGATATCGCCACTGCTTAAATCCTTGGCATCCAACACAGTGACTCTCAATGTCCCAGGCTGCGAGGGTGGACCTCCGCTGGTGGCTGCGTTGGCGCTCAAGGAAGGGAACGTAGCGGCGCCGTTTCCACCCATTGTCTGAGATTGTGAGACTGGTTGTGAAGCCTGCCCAGGCGGAAGATCAGAAGGTGGGTGCAAGCTCTCCTCCTGTTTCTCGTGGCGACCAAAGTCTTTCTTGAAGATACCACCAACACCCTGGATCACACCTTTGCCTGCGCCCATCGGCAGAGAACCGAATTGGGTCATGGCGCGTCCGGCGGCAGAGAAGGTCGACGTGTTCTTGCGAGTTTTGACAATGATTTCGGGTCTGAATGTCATACGGAGATGGACCTCGCCTTTCTCACCATGTTTCTCTGACGAGAGTGTGATAATCTTCTCAGCTGCTTGGAAGGGTTCGATATCTGCCAGTTCAATGCGGCCGCTACCGAGGCTCTTGGCTTGCTCGACCTGATTCCAGTCGAACACCTCGACACAGAAATCGGCAGCAACACGAGAAGGCTGTCCAGGAAGATAAGCATACGCCTACCATGGAAGAAATGTCAACATACTACGCTGAATGAAAAGTCCTCCTGCCAGTCGGGGTTGAGAGTTTTCTTCTTGGTTTGCGACTTGAAAACTCTTTGCCCATTCAACGAGAACACTGCGAAGGGATCAGATTTGCCTGATAGATAGCGCTCAGCACGGTTGTGTCAGGCGTCAAGAAATTTTGTACCTCCTCTGTCTGCGGCACGGATGTCTTTGCCTTCCAGGAGCTGAACGGTAAGCATGCCCTGATCTGCGTGCGATGTTAAGGAAAATCAGCGTTGAAGTCTTTTCACTTACTATTAACGCTCTCCCTGGCCTCTAGCTTGACGGGAACGGGGACATAGCGAGCTTCGATTTCGATGGTGGATACCCTCTCTTCATCATCCGTAAGAGTGAACGTCGAGCGACGGTCCTGCCGAACCAGCATTAGCAGCCAAACCATGGCCTAGGAGAAGTGCGAGCATACCAAAGTGGCCTCCAAGAACGGCTTTGCATCACCCTTCCATTCGGCAATTATGTCATCCTTTTCGCCCTCGTTGTTCTCGTTCAAGCGTAGCCACACGCGACCAAAGTCAAGCTCCTTGATGAAACCTTCGCCGACATGTTGCCATTGAGCGTGAGTGCTCCGGGCTTTCGCTGTGCTGAAAGCCGGCCAGTACCCATCGTCCAAACACACCTCCAGACGAGCTTTCTTGTGCAGTTGACCGGAGATAACATTGAAGATAATCACACCAGACTCTGCCGAAAATTTTCAATGGTGACCGCAAGCATTTGAGAAGGTACTCACGATGCTTCAGCAATTCCTCTTTGCTGAGCTCCACACCCGTTTCCTCTTTTCCACCCCCGGTTTCTCCGTTCGTCTGCGCTGTGCCGCCTTTCTCCGCGGTCTCGGCGGCTCCGTTCGTCTTCGCGGCGTCCGTCGTGTCTGTGGACTTCGCGGGAACGTGACCTTGATCAGTTGTCGGCCTGGCCACCGTAACGTGCCTCTCCTCCCTGAGCGAAGGCGAGGACGAGCGGCTGGAGCTCCTGCTGGCAACGCTACCATCCTCGCCGCCTTCGCCTTCTCTTGCGGCACGTTGCAGCTCATTTTCATCATTGTCAAACTTCACGCCCTTGAGTGCGAGGGCTGGTACAAACTCGGCTTCATAGTGTAGCTGGCCTTTGAACATGTGACTACCGCCGCCATCCAGCTGGATAGGGTCGGCGCCTTCCTTCTTGCCGGTAGCTTCATACCGATATTCAGAACCGCCAGAGGCCTCGCGTGCAAGGTCACCAACGCGGAGCTCCACTGACCCAAGCGATCGATCCTACATTTAGTGAGATTCAGCAAATAGGAAGACCTGGCCGAACGTATATTACCTTCGTTAGGTTCTGATAGTCCATGACTTCCATGAACATTGACTACAAGTCATTTTAGTTGATACCGCCACACCTAGGGCAATAGGATACGAACCTCCCTCAGCGAGTGAACTATTTCAGAGGATCTATTAGCAGAAGGAACCAAACCGTGGGGGGCACTCATACCTGGTATGTAGATGATCTCGTCCCACTCCGGATTCAAGTCTGCAGACAAAAGTCAGACAAGTGGGCAGGGTCGAATGAGTGGACCGTACTGTTGTTGATAACCTCAGTCCTGCCCTGCGTTTGGCCGCCGACCTGCACCCTGACGTACGGGTCGCTCTATGCACGAAAGTCATTCTAACGCGAATAAAGCAAACATAACAAATTACCTTGCCACCGAGTGCAGCTTCAACATTTCTGTGAGAGGGTATCAGAATCAATCTAACACTTGCCAGACACTGGAATCACGTACTTGACATCCGTTGCTTTCTTTAGCCACAACCGCACTACACCAATAGGAGGCACATACTGGGCCACCCCGCTCAAAGCGCCGGCCATGTGGAGCGGCTTCCACTCGGTGGTAATCCGAAGCTTGCCGCTCTTACAACCGCTCAGCGGCCACCAGTCTCGTCCGGCAGCAGTCTCCGCCTCAAGTAGATCCGTTAGTCGAACGGACATGTAGCCAACAACGGGGTCTTTGAGGAAATCCCGCTCGTCCATAACCTTGATAGTCACGACGGATGATGCTTTGTCGGAGCAGAGGAACTCCGTAGCCGACTCCCATACGGGATTGTTGGTGTGTTTGATGATCTGCGTACGATGCATGGATGAACTGCTATTGCCCAGGAACAATTTGGCGATTGGATTGAGATCGCCTGAGAGGGATTTGGTGTGATCTAGCTCTTTGGCCTGATGGATGGTCATACGGACAATGCCGACGTCTGAACAAAGATTAGCATCAGTTGGCTACTACCAGAAGCAAATGGCGGCGTACTAGTGTTAGGCACTTGTTCTTTTCCGTCCACGGTCTCGGGCTTCAATACTGGGAAGTAATTGACGGTGAATCTGAGCTGTCCTTTGTCCTTCCCATCCCTTAGAACCGGAAGTTCAATATCCTCCTGAGTGGCATCTTCGAGTAGTTTTTGCATTTCAAAAGTGGCGGCACCGAGAGGCGTGTCTTTCCTGTGACCATTGTAATCGACAACGCTAAGAATGAGCGACTCCTGTAACGAGTTGACCAGGATAAACTTGGTTTCCATCCAGGTCGGGTTGAATCTGTGTCATCGTGAGCACAGAGAGCGAACAAACCGAGAAACTGAGGCTTACGTGCTGTGCTTGTATTTGGTTCTCGCAAGTTCTTCACGATTATTGATGCTGATGCTAACAAAAGGATCCGGTGATCCCCCACCGATTTTGCTTCCCTTGAGCGCACGCGCGGCTTCCACAGTTACTTGAACGACACCAATAGCTGCATCTAGCGGAGTGCCAGAAAGAAGTTGCTCAAGATTGAGGGTGAAGACGTTCGGGTCGTACATCATTGGGCCTAGTGTCGCGTGTACCATGTCGCGAATGAATGCCGACAGCCCGGGAACCTAAAGGGCGTTCAATGAGCTGGGCAACGAAACGAACGGTGGCTACTCACATGAGCTATATCAAATCCGAAGGTATCTCCGCCAACGGGCTTCAACACGTAGTCGAAGACAGGCTTCTCCAAAAAGCTGAGGTCGACGATTTGCACGTGAGGGAAGTTTGACATCAACTTCAACCTAATCCTCATCAGCCCAGTGAAACTGATGTCTTCAATTAAGATAGGCATAGCAGCCGTCGCAAGCCCTTTGCCGAGCCGCACGGAAAGTACAATCTTTGGGTTCACTTTCTGCTCGGCTTGGCGAGGTGTCAAGTCAGAGATGTCATTTGGGGTAAAAGAGAGACCCCAGTCCATCATCACGATATCGTCGGCCGTCTTGGGGAATGTCCTAACTTTGTCGATTCGTGGAGCTTTGGTACCCAGTGTGAAAGTGCTGAGACGCAGCGAGTCAAGGAAAGGAGGCGTATTCGTGCTGAGAATCTGATCTACCGAAGCTACCACAGTAGCCGAGAGGACTGGCTCGTAGATAAGCCAGAAGCGATCGAGGAAGTTGTTGATCCAGTCAGCGCTTTCGTGCTCGGACGCGAGTCGAGTTTTTACAAGCTCGCGTTGAATGTCATCTCGTGCGCGGCGGCGGACGCGCATCATGGAGGTGGTATAGTATGTGTTGCATATGGCGAGCACTATGAAGAGCCAGCCCCAGCCAAGACTGAAACGCGTCAGGAAGTGAGAGGAAAACACGGCCTGATATGACACGATCAAATGAGGAACAGAGCTGCAGAGAATGCTTGAACACGTACGAAAAAGATGAGCGCGGCGTTGTGATACCATTCCCCGTAATACTGCTCATAGAGGAACATCTGCAAGATAGTCTTATCTTTTTCCTCTCCTTGCTCCAGCGGCGGCCGGTCAATGTTTGCAGCGGCACGCCAACCGACTTTATACCAGTCTGGAATAGCGGGGGCAGGGCCTGCTGGAAATGCACCTGGCGCAGGCGCTGGAGCAGCCGCAGTCGAAGCGTCTCCATTCTTCTCATGCTCCTCCTTAGTGGTCTTGTCTGCGTCCTCGACTGTTATGGTGGGAACGACGTCGGAGTTGCCGGTATCAATGGCCACTTCTAGAGATGATGAATCACGGCGTTGCACTCTATCCCTTTGAAACTACAAGCGTACCTTTGCCTCCCTGGGTATTTCCTTCTTGTGCTCCGCTGCTCTTGAGCTGGTCGCGGCCCTTTCCGGCGGCAGCAGCCTTTTGTTGTGGTGACGCCTCGGGGTCGAAGGAATGCACGGCAGCACCCTTGGACGCATCATGGTTCAACATTCCATGAACTTGCGCATGCGCTTCTTGTTGATGTTGTACATCCCCGTTTGGCGGGGCGTTTGTCGACATGGTCAACGACTACGAATAATTAAGACAAGCAGAGAATGAAGAGAGGGTGATCAGTTAAAGATAAGTGAAAGCGAGTAAGTAGCAGGTGGAATGGTAGCCAGAGGAGACGTCAAGGGACTTAGAGAGAGCGTGTTGTACTAATTTTGTACTAACTATAGGGGAACCGAAATATGCAGTGCAAATCTTGAGTGAATCCGGCGTGATGTCACGCATAACCTGTATTTGGCAGAGTCTCGGCCTGCCCCGCCGCACGTGTACTTCGTCCTTGGGCACTGCGGGCGAGGTTATTTCCGAATATGGATATTCTCGCCTAACTAAGGATATTACCAGGTTGCTGCGGCAAGACCATCCACATCCTCGGTAATTTCTCTTTGGCGTCTTGGAGTAAAACGCATACAGCGTTTCCACTTTTACCATACGCCAACCACACGACGAGTGGACATGATGAAGTCACTTGAGGCGCCCCGTGTCGGTGGTTTCGGTTTGATCGAACCCCTGCTCAATTTCACCATCAGAAGTTCCTGACGTCAAACACTGCAGGTCAACATCTAGAATATCGTGGCCTTGTCAGGCGCCGCACCGACTTGCTGCCGTTCACTTTGGCGAGCTATATATTGCTTGTTGTATGTATACAGTATAGACGGTTGCCGCTGGTTCATCGCTCTTTCCCGCTGTCGATGTCAAATGGCTTCCATTGAATTCTGCTTCGCATTCTAATCCAAACAAGCTAATGTATGGTGAGTTTTTAATAAGTTCTGTTATGTTTGTGTGATGTACCTCATCTATTCTTATCCGGTCCCCCGTTACCACTTGGGTCGAGTGGGGACTGGGGAGGAGTTTTTCTGGGACGAGAAACACCGGTCCTCCTTGTGATTTCCCGAGCATGTTTTATGATGGTTTTATGACGCTGTGTAACTTTGTCTCATACCTCTGGTTCATCACTTACGACGACGTCCATGGCCCCTCGCGTTCACCTCCTGCTCAGCGTGTGTCGAAGCCTCTCAGTGTATGTCCGACTGATATGTGACGGCTAACCTAAACCTTTGCATATAAAAGTCGTGCTGACACCCGATACATCGCTGCGCTGTAGCTGCACAACGCTTGCTACAGCTGTCCCAACGACCGGGCTCTGCGGCAGAACCCCCGCACGTCCGAGCAGGCATCAACGTGCAGGCGACCGGTTGGCTCACCTGTGGCATGTGTTTTGCATTCCGTCTCGGTTCAGTGGACCTCAAATGAGCTATTTTGCGGCAAGCAAACGTCGGCTCGACCTCTATACCATCGAGGCACCATACCCATAGGCATTTTATCAGTGTTTGTGGCTCAGTCTTATGTATAGGCCTCCTTGCATCCTAGACAACTAAGTGGGGGAAGTGTTACTACTAGTACTGAATTATGAATGACAGTCGGGTGCGTGATATTCCGTGATGACAACTATAGCTCCGCCCAGCCGGCGTCTGCCTCTTCTCCTCCGCTAAGAGCGGTCAACAAGAAGACAATAACGCTCGCTCCCACCCGCATCCCAAGCCCCCTGTACAGTTGCCCAATACCGGTGTTCTTGAGCCAGCTTTCACCTTCATCGTCGCCGTCCTCATGCACAACTTCCTCCCCTTCATGCGTTTCCTTTTCTTTCTCGCTCTTCTTGGGTCTCGACCTTCTGGTCTTAATTGGCATGTCGGACCTTTCCTCTGTTGCGATGTGCCATAGCGCGTCCACCACACCATTGTATGGGACGGGCCGCGTCTCCACACACGTCCGCAGGGGTTTTGCTGTTCCCCGCGTTTGAACTTGCAGCCTTCTCCGCACGGTCTCGACCGGAAGCGTTATCAGTAACCCAATGCATCCACCGACGAACTCAGCAATGCCCCATGCAATCGGATACGTGTCCGCAGCAACATGCTGACCGAAACCAAGCCGGGGTGCGACGAGGGACGGCATCATGACGTGCATGAGGGGCCGTAGGGTGTTGTCCAAAAGGGTTGGGATGAGAAGGTGTGGATGGAGATAAATTCCCTTGAGACCTCCTTCATGAGCGAGAATTTGCGAAAATGCATTTAGAGGGCCAGTATAGGTCCTGTGACGCTGCATGGCAGACTGTGCGATCAAGCGTGTGCGAACAAGATCGAGTGGAGAGAGAAGGAAGCCTGTGATAACATGTGACGCGACTGGTAGGAGCAAGGGCGGCCGGTACAACCCGGGCGACGACGAGAAGAATATAGAGTGCAGAATGTTGTCGACTACAGGCTGGACGTTGGTGAAAATCACGTCGTGAACGCACGATGTCAGCAGACCTGATTAGAAAACGTTAGGTCACGTCATATCGCAAATCGGTCTCTAACGGTGAAAATGCACCTTTCCAAAGTGAAAGCCAACCTTCGCCACGGAAACTCGCCAAACGTTTGATCATGCCCCAGGTGCCGTCTGCGCTGCCCACTGGAATGACATACTCTGGGCGAGTTCCTTCCTCCAATACCGACGTCCTGATGATATATCCCTTGTCATCGACCAGCTGTGGTGCGGGGTACTTTGCAGGGATACCGACGTTCGGGTCGGCGAAATACGAATCATCATCGTTCGTGTCGCTGAGCTATTGCAAGGTCGTTTGGCCGGGTGCACAGTCAACACTATATAAACCACATACCACCTCTTCTTCCTCCGTTTCCTCGACCTGCTCGCCAGAAACAGGGCCTTCTCTGGGTACCCACTGGACTTGGAGTAGTAACTTTCCGACTTCGAGAGGCATTGCAATTGCTGTACTCGTGTACTGAAGTAATGCAGACGCAACAAGGGACCTGAATAAGATAGAAACATTGATGCTAGAGGGCTCGCTGAGGTCAAGCGACGGGGACAAGTCAAATATGGAGTTGGGGGCCGGACGGGTGCTCCACTGATACGTGTTAGGTGGGGTCGCCGAAGTCGGTGGTGCGGTTACATTGTGTTGAGCAGGTGGAGGGGGAGGGACAAATGCCCAGGCGGAAGACGGGGGGTTGTAGAGATCACGGAGAGAAGGATTCGAGCTCATCCCATCGAAGAGCTCCTATACCGCGTTGGAATGAGGCTTTACAATGAGACGAAAATTTAGCTAGCGTGAACGCCTGAAGCCTGAGGGCGAACGGCCGGTGTACGATGTTCTGCGTCAGACCCAAGTCGAAGGAAGGGCAAACGTTCTGTCGGCATGGACGGCATCGGTATCCGGGTGCACGTGGCCTTTTGCTGCTTGCATGATTCGGTTATATCCGCATCTCGGAACGCAGGTTAATACATATTGTGGCTAAATCCCTGGATAACATTCTCTTGTCATAAGCCCTGTTGGCTCAGTTGGTTAGAGCGCAGGTCTCATACTTCTGTATGACGAATGTCAGCATTCGGCAATCCTGAGGTCGCAAGTTCGAGTCTTGCACAGGGCACACTTTTTAATCCGTAAGATTGGGACGTGAGCAGCTTACTGACGGACTTGAGGAAGAAGCATTCCGAGAGGGGAACAAGGCAGTTTGGGACAAGGCTTAAATTTTTAAATCTATAGGAAAGGGTCCCGGGCGATGAATTTATTGGGTCTCGACATCCCTACAACCCTGCCAATGGTGATGGTAGACGACCAGGTATTCGCCGTACTGAAGTATGAAGTCTGCATCCTACACAGGTGCCTTGCGCCCTCTGGGATCCAGAATTCAGAATTCCAGTGAGACAATACTGTAGGATCGAGCTGGCCACATATACAGGCGGATACAAATGGTGACGCCACCCAAGACGTATCCGGCCGAGTGGATTCTGAATTGAGCTGGCATGCCGAAGCCCGGTGACCTTGAGTACTAGTGCTGAGCGGCCTAAGCAGCTGAAGCATCGAGCAGATTCAAAACTGACGAACGGTGGGATATATTGACGAGCAGTGTTAGTAGATCAGAAACAATGTGGCTATATGAAGGCCGATAATGCAACTATACACCAAATTATAAATGTAATTTTCCAAGCAAAAGATTAGTTCATAGTCGCTGCGAGATCCCCCATCATGCGGTCATCAATGCTGCCATTCATGGAAACCTTTGGGAGAGTTTGTCGATGCGTTGGAGCGTTGGTAGCAACGTCGCTGGTTGCCAGCGTCGCGTCTAGCTCACTACGGCTGACCGCGTTTGTTTCCACAGTATGGTACGAGTAAGTGGCCTTGTCCCGAGCGTTGATGATGTCGGTCTCCCACCTGAAGACAAGGACCTAATCTGGGGATGACTAAGCATTGACCAAAGAAGTACAAAGCCAACAAGCCTGTGAGGCCTCGGATCGAGGAAACTGGCGGCAGCAGTGACCTCGAAGTCAATAATCTCAGGAAGATACCACGCGCAATAGCGGCAAGACTCATCGTGGCCGACAACCACTGAGACTGGAGGACGTGGCCTGAACCGCCAACATTCAGTCAGACCCCTTCGATGAACTCCCGCAAACGACAAGCCTCAGAGTCTGATTCTCTTCTCCCGACTCGATCCGCTAAGCTCCCTCGGACTCGCATGGAGGAACCCCAGCCTCTTGGCACCCGCTGGTGGCAGCTCGTACAGGACACTTATCAATATATCACTGGTAAGCTGCCTCTTGGCGGAGAAATAGTCAAGTTGACACGCTAGCCAGCTTCGAGTAAACACGTCGAGCCAATCCAGTATCAGCACCCTCCTCTAGCTAAGGCTGCCACGGCTGGACCCGCAACTCCTTCACCTCACATGCCCTCCCATCTTCCATGTCGTCCGCCAATACCTATAGAATTTCAGCGTCGAGTGGACCCTCCGCCTCCACCGGGTCGGTCGCAGCTCTCGTCCTCCCTACCGTCGCGATCCGAATCTTCGAGAGCAATAAATGGGAGCGCCGTATCCCCACCGTCGACCCTCACGGGGTACACATCCGTTACATCGCAGGCCTCCACGTCAAAAGCAAAAATACCTTCCAGCCAGCTGGATAAACTGGTGGCTGATTCGAAGCGCAGTGTACAGAAGTTCGAACAGATCAATGCCGTGGTGTCTCGGTTCCAAACCAGACCCCATATACTTGCGAGAGAGGTGTGTTCGTGTCCTGACAGACTCAGCATGTTACTCAACCTACGCCGCTGTAGCATAAAGTCAGAGTCCAAGAGGAGAGAAAGAAGGCTCAGGACGAGATGTTAAAGCAATTATATGAGTGGAAGCGGCGAGATGGTGAGTATCATATGGCCGCTTCTATGCTCACTCGCTTACCCCTTGCCCCAGGATTTGGATCAAGCTTCCCTGATTTCAAATGTGGGTCTCTTTCCTTGGTTTTATTTCTAGCTCACAGCAGCACCCAGCACGCATTCGCTACGAAGCTCTTCTCGACTCTTCAACTCGGCGAGAGTTGCTTTCACGTACGTTCACTGTGTCAACATCGCGTAAACGACCTCTAATGATAGCATATCCAGCATCGTCATCCCTGACAGATCTACGTGCGCCAGTAACACCCGCGCGCGCACACAGGCACTCCTCGCCCGATGTAAGCTTTTTTTGGGTCGTGGTGACCAGCCTCTATCTTAACGCGTTATAGGAAATCGATCCAGCGTTCTTATTACGCGCAATTCGAGACATGCAACAATCGCTCGAGAGGTATGTATCGTTTTATATCCCGTTGGCATATTGAAGCAACTTTGCCAAAGTCCCCCTCCCAAACCCTTCTCCCCCGCTCACGACCTCCTCCGCCGATCTGCGCGTCAGAAAGACGAAGAGATCGAACAACGCCTACGACCAAAACCCCCACCTCTCCCAAGGGCCCTTCCACCAGATGTGGATGCCCAAGTCGATAGCATACTCGCCACGCGCGGCATCGTATCTAAGATTGCCCGAGAGCAAGTTGCGGACAGAGATCTGTCCCGACTAATGCCCTCCCAGTGGCTCAACGATGAAATCATCAACTTCTACGGCCAAATGATCCTGTCGCGGTCCGAGGACAGCAAAGAAAATCCCGGAGCCAACGGTGTCGCGGGCGGGAAGAAGAAGCCGCTGAACGTGCACTACTTTAGCACTTTTTTCTGGACCAAGATGAGGGGCGAGGGATACGAGCGGTCAAGGTTGGCAAAGTGGACAAAGAAGGTCAGCTTCTGACGGTGTCATTCAAGTGTTATAGCATGCTTATTCGTCAGCATATCAGTTCGACATTTTCTCAAAGGACATCATCCTCATTCCTGTCAACCACAACAACTCGCATTGGACTGCAGCAGCAATTAATTTTCGACGCAAGCGTATAGAGTCGTTCGACAGCATGAACCTTGATCGCCAACAGGTGTTCAAGGTAGGTGTCGGTTTGATCGCACCCTTGGACTAAAATGACAACCACCGTCACAGACTCTACGACAATATATCGATTTGGAGCACCGAAACAAGAAGAAGCAGCCTTTCGACTTTACAGGTTGGGAGGATTACGATCCCGAGGTGGGTCTGCTCATCATCAATTGGTTGATATTGAGACAAACCGTTTCGCCAGGATACCCCACAGCAGGAAAACGGCTATGATTGCGGTGTCTTCACATGTCAATTCCTGGAGTCCCTGTCCCGCGGAGAGGAATTCTTCAACTTCACACAGAAGGACATGCCCTACCTGCGGAGACGCATGATCTGGGAAATTGGCAACGCAAAATTTCTAGACGGTCGATAGTCTTCATTCCCTAGGGCTTTACGGGGCTCTTCTCTGGTACATATCTATTGCACGTAATTTGCTGCTTTGTATTGCTCGCCCCTTCTCGCGAGTTGCGACTAGCCTAGTTTGAACGATTATAATGCTGGGGATCGAGCCCACTCGTAATGTTGGAAGACGAAGTCCGAGCATAGCAAACACATACTATTGTTACCGCCGAAACCACCATACAACGATGAAGAACCAAAATACGAGGACGAGGAATAAGATGTACCATAGCCAACGACACCCTTGGCGTTCTGCCATATTGTTCATCCGCCGGAATGTCCCTGCGAGTATCCCAGAGGTCTCCGCGAAAGCATCATTCTGCGAGGGACGATGTAAGGGACTGAACGCACAGCAGAACTCTCTCATGAGCAACGTACCATTTGACTTAGCTGCACGGTTGACTCCCGGACTTCATTTCCTATACCGATAGTGATCTGAGAAGTTCAAGTCAGTTGGGCAGAGCAAGGCATCAGGTCCAACCACTCACATCCTTCAACAGTTTCACCTTGGCGCTCAACCCCTCCAAATGTTCATCGTTCTGGCCCTCCAAGTCGTCGACATAGCGATGACCAGAGAACTCAGAATGATGGTGGTCGTATGGTGACGAGCGTCCCGAGGCTGGTGGTGTCACACCCAGCAGACTTGAACGATCTCGAAGGGAATTTGGGGCTCTGAATCTTCTGAGTGAATCAGCTGTGATGCAAATGATTGGGATACGAACCCGCTGACCGTTGGGACATGTATTATTATAACTAAACGAATGCAAGACCAGCTTTGCGTTCTTTCGAGTTAGAGAGTGGAAGAGACCGCTGAATTGTGCCGTCCAAACGTTAAAGGGCTCCACGTCAGTGGACCGAAACGGACTGAAACGGATATTCTCCTTTGTTCATTAACAAAATGAATTAGCTGTAAAGTCCTCGCGATTCCGTGGTACGAATTAGCTATAGCTTGAAGCCAGCTTGAAGCTTCGGAAGATGTCCAACGAATTTCACCCTAACAATACATGGGAATCTATCCACAAAGTAACGCTTTGAATGAAGCAAGGACCGGAGGGAGGACACCCAACAGGAATGAACAAACCACCATGAATCCAGTCACCGCAGGCGAAAGGGATAGAACGATGGTCGCCTGGATGTAACCCCAGCAACAAGCCAAGTGCGCAAATATATGATATAGGAATACGTATAAGTGAAGAAAGTTACGAACGCGAAGAGGAGATGCAAAATATGTGGTGATGTGGATGTGAAATAATGCAGGTCGTCCGCCATATCGAGTCAACAAGATGGCAAACAGTATGAGAAGTATACAAGTCCATGTGAACGCAGTACAGTTGACTATCTCACAATGCATAAGGTCATCATGCATAAAATGTCATAATGCATAGCAAAAGCTGGTCACCACCTTGGTGCCCGCTATTTATGCACGAAAATCTCACATTGGATAGTGCATAAGGATTTGGGGGGTTATGCATTACTATATTGGGGAGAATCACATAGTTATACGCATAGACAGGGTCAAGGCGGCCCTTTGCGACAACAAGAAAAGCCGGGAAATGGTCTCCCATCTTGTCTGACACCCATATTATGCCCCCCGAGCGCAAATGTAAACCTCGTACTCAGACAACCCCTTACAAGAAGT
>MU266798.1:0-13867 GCA_021014945.1 Leucogyrophana mollusca | reverse complement strand
TGGATAAAGGAGGAATGGTTCCGGAGGGTGGAGTGGGTCCGGAACTCGGAGGGGCTATGTAGATCGGACAGGCATAGGATTAGTGTGACAAGCGGAAGATAAATAAAACTAAGTAAAGGCAGTGCGTAGACAGAACCATAATGGAGAGGGAAAACATACAAAAGGAAACGGGGCAGTGTTCGGTCCGATGGACCGGCGGAAAGGTCCGGAGGACCGGAGGCGGAACGACGAGTCTAGAAAACGCTAAGTCCAACATTTGTTAGACGGAAGGATCGGAGGGGCGCGGAAACGTGCGGAATAGAACCGGAATGGGATATGAGGGCGCGTGGTTGCACGGGATATGACAGTAGCGATGAGTTGCAATGAATTTAAAGGATCTTGTGAGACATCCGCGACTATATGTATATCAGTTAGGAGGAAACATCGAATGGCGCACTGGATACCGCTTGAGACCGATTTCATACACACCGATTGTACAGTTAGGGTACTTTATAAATGCATTTAAGAATTGAGACATCTGCATGCCACGCTCATAGGGTGCTACGCACATGCAGTCTTCAATAGATATATTCATGCGGAAAGACAATCCAATACGATCTGAAATAATATATAATAGCGAGTGTTCCCGAGCACAATGTCAAATAACGTATGATGTTATCGACAAGTACCGACCTTTCGGTGCTCCACGTAGACATCGTGGGCGAAATGCTCCAATACTTTACTTTCTTGGAGCTGCAGAGATTCACTTCGCTTTGTCATCTACACCGAAAGTGGATGAAGGACTTCGTCAACCATAGGAAACTCGTAACCTTCACAGAGGTTCTCGGCGATGCCAACAACTTCAACGACGTACTACGCAGCACGTCTTTGGTAGTCACCGGTGAAATCGCTCGAGATTTCTTTTTTCCACCCCCAATTTATCACCGCCCTGCAAATCACATGCAGCTACACGTATCAGCACCCCACTTCAGCAAAATATTTGCTCACCTCGAACTCTCAGGATTCAACACGACTCAAGCAACGCCCGGTAGAGACTTGTATTCGCATTCTTCCATCCAATTGGTATACGTGTCTTTCGACAAGAAGATTACTATCTTCGTATCCATCGGAGACGTCGCAATGCGCACAGTGTTTGAAATGCCTACCACACTGCACATCAATTGGTTGTCGAGCGATGTGTATTTTTCAGCTTATCTCAACTGTTTACGTAACGGTAGAGTGCTCACCAATTGCCTTGCAATGCGGGACGGACGGTTGGTAGCAGATGTCATGACAGAGATTCTGCACTGAACTGAACGCGGCGATTGCATTGAATCCTCACCACACGCCTGGAGCAGGAGTGGCGAGAAGCAACACACATGTCCAAGCAGTCCCAACTGTTTAGAATGTATCAGAAGTACGGGCGATCACCACTGCCTGTGGGTGTATCTAGATAATTCGTGGAACGTACCTCAAGACTACTGCAATGTGGAGGATCCTGTGATCTTATGGCGTATTGGAGGCGATGGGTGTAATTCGAAGCGGAGGTCTAGCAGTGCTATGTTAACCGTTTTGTAAAGCACTGATGCCACAAGATGCAGCACTCACGCAAAGACATGTCTGATATCAGACTTTCAATGCAATCACATTATTAAGCAAATTGTGGCAACCATTTCAACACCGAACTTGTCTGCACTGCAAAGTGTCTTGCGAGCCAATTTTCTCTTGATTCCGTATGCTGCACACAGTCCTACTGCATCATTAAGCAAACGGTCTTAAACCCCATATACCATTGGCCATATAACACGTGAGTCCGTAAAGTGTACTCTACTGCTTATCAAGTAAGGTCAATATACTATGTTGACAGTCAGATAGTGATGTCTCCCATATCCTGGAGGACGGCTTCGCCATTGTCGTCACTTTCAAAGGTGTCCGCACTGTGTCACAGTGAAATAGATTCCATCTCTAGCTGGGCTCTACTGTTCCATGATCCATTGTCTTTGGTTCAGTAGCGGGTAACCTTGGCCTCTAAAAGTACAAGGTCGCGTGCCTTCAGGTCAGTGACATGATAATGTTTCATATGAGTCTTCGATCTGAATGCTTTGCGTACGTCGTAGACCACGTTGAACAGGACAGGCTAAATAAACAATTAGAAGTTATAATCGGTCAATCTAATATCAATCACCTCTTGCGCTTCGCCCCGAACTCATGTACTTTGCCATTTGATGGCACGGACGTTGGCCCAGCCATCCTCAACGGAACCTAACGAGATCATAAGTATCTATCTGGTTATGTGACTGGTTACGCTTACTTTGTGGCGGCATTGATAGCATCGCTAACAACCAAGAGGTTTGTGACGACAAGGACCTTGAGAGTAAAGCGACGTTGATAGAAGCTTGCCTGTCTGGCATACCGCTTTTCATAAACCATAGTCGGGTTACGTGGCCGACAATCCAGACCGTAATGGGCTGTCCCGTCACTGGATTGATGAGCACTTTACTCTTGTCATTGAAGTGATGATAGGGTCCCCATGTCGCCGTTGGGAGCATACGAGCAATTGAGTATATGTTTGCACCCCTGTTCGTGTAGTAACTCATCGTGGATATGCGCCTAAAGAAAATGTTAATGAGCAGGCATGGGTCCATTTCTGCACAGTTACGCACCCTTTTAACACATCACTGTAGGCAGATACCTCCGATTCCTCCACGCAGACATTGATAGGACTCGTGATTATCGATTGCACTGTCGCAACATCCGTTGCACCGACTTGAACAACATTTACGTTTTTGTCCCCCTCCACGAGAACCTTCTGACTGCCTATTTGCACAACAACGTTCTTGGCCCCATCGGTTTTAACCGCACATGACGGTTTATCGTTGTCGGTTGCACCGTCCGCAAATTCATTCACCCTGTGTTCCATCAACTTGATAGTTACTTCAGCGTCTACGTTGTCGTCGACAGTAGAGGAAGTGTTACTACATATAATCAGTCACACACGACTACGCTAACAATAAAGTATGAACTCACGAAGATGCAGCGCCCGCAGTATGGTCTGCGACGCTCTCCGAAGAAGCAACAGCTTGTGCATCAGTTGGTTGGATTATGTACAGTGAGTTATATACGAAAGTCGCGACAGTACAGAAAGTGTCACTCACCGGCTTTTCTTCTTAGTAGATCCCATTTCGTTTCCAGGGTCGCAGGCAGCGGCTCTCTTTGCGACCATGTTAATCACTATAGAGTAAAGAGACGAGCACAGTAAGTGTGAATATACTCTTATATAGACATACAGGGGCTTATATTTAGGAGTTTATACAGAAAGGGTTACATAGTTCCATTCGTGATATCGATAGATTCCGAGACACTTCGACTGAGAATATATAGACTTGTCTCACATCTATTCAGTCCGTCAAGTCGATACGCGCGCTGTATAATGTCATTCAATGATCGCATCCAGTACGTGCCACTTTAAATTACCACTGAAGTGTATTTCTGGAGTCAAAGTCAGAATACATAAAACTATCACAAATGACAGAAATGTATAAGATTTAGTTCTAATGATACACAGGGATCTGGCGCATCAGACTCGACGATGTCAAACAATGGCTTAAATAACAGGGGTACTCTCTGAGACGGCTACCGTAGGATCAAAAGTAGTTGCAGCATGATGTCTTTTCATGATGGGCCCCGTAGTTGCATCCATTGACCGTCTCGCAGAGTTTCCCGTTACAGGTATCTATGGAGAGGACACACAACATAACATCAGTAGCTAATCATGATCGTGTTCTGATACTTACCCGTGACTGTATGCCTAACTTGGCCGCAGCCGCCAATCGAATAACATGGTGGAATGCCAAGAAGATTTTAACGGCACTGCGACCGTTGACGTCACGAGTCAGGATGATGTCAAACTCTGTTCCGACTTCAACAAAGTCGCCCTGAGATAGCAAGAGGTGGCTCAGACCCGTCATTGTACCGTATTTGTTGATTTTGGCTACAGGGACAGCGTCCATTACCTCCCATTCTGACGAAAGGCGTGCACACCACCCGTGAGGATCGTCACTCGCATTGAGGGGTATTTTGGCACCGTGGGTCGCAACCTCCATACACTATCAAAACACGTAGACTATGATTTGATGATGGACTTACCTTGTCAAATACGCGACGTTGCATGTATATATTGCGACCAAAAGCACCCACATATGGACGTTTGACGAGACAACTGACATAGTCCCCCACAATATTTAAACTCGCAATGGTCGACGTCCACACCAACCCAGATTCACCACCAGCTGAACCTAGTACAAGTCTCAGGCCGGCAGAATGCAATTTGGAGGGGTCGCTGTCTAAATGTTAGGTTACACATACGCAAATTGATGGATATGGCGTACCCATCCCATGTACCCAGTCGATCTAAATGGAACTGCTTCAATATGCCTTGAATGTTGACTGAAACCGGATAAACAGTGTCGGGGACCACTTTGGTAGGCGTCTTGTATATGAGCACTCTGTTGCGGGAAGTGTCTTGAATATCATTGTCCAATATCACTTCAGCCCAGTCGACCATTTGCTCCACGGAGTGTGGAAAGCAGTCCCATGCACTAGGTTCCAAAGGACGAGGGATTCGATGGCTGAATTGATCATAGGGAGCTTTCCATAAGTCCTCAATGAATTCGTAGTCGTTATCTGTTGGCATAGTCAGTAACAGAGTGAGTGGCGAGACTATAGCACGTACGGGAAAGCAACGACATGTTGATATGAGGAGGTCACTTACGCCTTTGCAAACGAAACTTAAATACATAAGGTCAGTGAGACACCTGAAAGCGTGTATCGCGACGGATGGGAAATTATTGTGGCGAGGGGGGACTGCAATATAATTACGGTCCAATAAGCTGCAATTCAAACACAAGTAACTGAATAAGACTTACAGGGTGTTCGAGCGGATGTGTAATGCCACACCATATAAAAAACGGCTGGACAGAATCGAGCCTGAAAAAGATCCAAAATATGTCAACCGTATCAGTTCCACAGGACAGCAAGGTCGCCAACTTGACCCCTGACATTCACGACCACATCTTTGGATTCATGTCTGTGGGTGATACCGCAATGTATAGGTCAATGTCTAGAAACAACAGTGCCCTCCCTCTCGAAGCGCTAGCCCATCGCAAACAAGTCACGCTAGCCACATTTGTGACAAATGTCACACAATTCATCGAACTCCTTCGATCCACATGCTCTGTTGTGTCTGGGTCCTTGGTGTTGCGAATGCTCTTCCCCTACAACGACGTCATATGGAATCCAACGGACATGGACATTTACACACCCCTCGATACAGGAGACACGTTTGTCGCGTACTGCCTCGCAGACGGGTATCGGGTGGTATTGCCAAACTTTTTACAAGGTTCCTATGGGCCTTCCAACATCGCCGCAGTCGTAATGCTTGTTAAAGGCGCACTCAAAGTCGATGTTATAACCTCGTCATCACCGTCCTCTGTAATCCTGTTTTCCAGTTTCACTCGACCACTGTTATGAACTACATGTCCGCTGACATCTTATTTTCGGCCTACCCCGTGTGCACCACAACATATGGAAGTATCGTCAACGGAATTGCTTTACGAGAGAACCAATTTAATGTCGCCTTGTGTCAAGCGCTCGTGAAATACAGCCAAAGGGGATTCTCTATCGTGACAAATCCGAGTTCATGGGAAGTAGAGGGGGTTCAAGACAGGGGTGTATGCTCAGAGCAAATTGAGTGCCCACAGACAGTCCGCAACAGCTTTGACGCTGGGTGCCTGCGCGTAGCGTTTGATCCTGCGTTAAACGCTGATGAGCCTCGTGCCCATCTAAGCTCAGATATCGACTTCGCGATGCGCCACCACATCCGGTGACCAATCTGCGAATGTGATTCGACTTCGGCGACTGGCAAGAAGTCTTTGCAAACGCCTGGAGTGCTTCGGATTCTTCTGACTCACAAGCACGCATCATCCCCCTGTGCCCTACACCCTCAACCCTTCCCCTAGGCCCTGGGCTACTCTACCCTTGCATCGCAAGTGTCCCCGACGCTCTGGCTAGTGCGCGAGCGCCCCTGTCCATCAAATGGGGCAAGTCAGCGTCGACCCACATCAAGTCCAATTGCCCTTGACCCAGGGCATCGCTATCCACTTTCCCAACGCTTCCATGACGTCGACAATCGCACTCTATCATTATTAACTCCTCAGTCACTATTGTGGAGTTGCAGAGTTGTAGCTCCAAAGGTACGCGCTCTCCGAGACGCATGGACTGCGTATCAGGAGCAGAGTAGCTGCCAGACCAATTGTAGTACAAGTAGGCATCCTTGTATTGTAGACCTCAGTGAAGCACACCCCCATTTCTTCAGCTCACATTTCAAAGTCCACATCTCTAAGCAGCAGCACGACCAAGAGTCCTTGACTTGTTGGTAGCGTATATCACTTATAGTGTTTCCCCTCTGGCGACTCATTAGCGTACCACCCCCTTGGTGTCCCCCCTTTGGCGTTCTTACTCTTTAGCGTTCTCTCCCCTTCGGCGACTCTCTGGCGACCGGCATATCCCCTCGGCAATCCAGTTTCAGTCTCTCAACGTTAGCAACAGCGTATAGTTTGGGCGACCGGTCTCAGACCCGATCGCAATCCAGTCTACCGTTGTCCTAGCGGTCTCAACTGACGACTTCGATGACCTTGTTTGCTTTCTGATTGCATTTGCATTCGGGTGGTCTCACTTGGTTATACTTGCTCGCTGTGTATGTCGACCAGCGATCGAGTTGTATCCTATACTAACCAAACCCCCTTTCCCCTCACTGACCTCGGCTGTCACCCAGTCAAGACTCAGAGATCCTAGTCGGAGATCCTCGCACCCCTCAGACTAGTTCCGCAGGTAGCCTATCCACAAGAGACTCGACCCTCCTTTCCTACTCCCCCATTTGCATTCCAGCAGCCCCACAGCTCAGTAACCAGACTCACTCGCCAACCGCTCGCACTCACTCGCACAGTCGCAGCGTCCCACAGTCTCACACTAGCAGACCGACTGTTTGTTTGTTTGTTCTTTAGGTTTTGGGTTTTGCCTCTAGGCCCGCCCGTGAGCGCATCAACGCCCGTACAGTGCAAAACGGAGTTGATGAGGTCATGGTTACTTGGTGCTTAGGTGGTGACTGTTGTAGCGGAGCCTGCGGCGAGTTAGAGTCTTTCGCTATCTCTGTATGACTGGTCAAGTGATCGATTGACACGATTGTTGCACTTGTGCTTATTATTGTATAAGATAGCTGTCTTTCTATCCAATTCTAACAACCGATCGAATTCAATCCTTGTATCTTCTTGTAAGCGTGTGTAAATGGTTTGCGACGAAAACCATCTTAATATCGCGACCGAACTCAATGAAGTTGCTCTGGATAGCATCACATAAGCATCCTGCAATTTCGTTGCGCTAGCAAGATCCACGACGACTTTTGACATCGAAGCCCCTTGCACCTTGTAGTCAGTAAAAGCCCAACCCGGCAATATCGGCAACTGAGTCCTCGAGATCGAGAACGCAGGCGAGCCTCTAACTCTATATATAAATGACTTTGTTATGGGGAAAATCGGGATGACCTTAGCTTCCAGTCCAGGGACTACCAGTTGAGCTCCAGGAACTTCGACGTACACACACACAGCGAACCTGCGTTTCCTATCATCCTCCTTATATTTAACGTGCTTTAACGTTCCGACACTCCCGTTAACTACCTTGCATGTAGAAGCGGTATTCTCAATGATCATGACCGACATACCCGATACAAGAGGTAAAAGCCCCAGTTTGTCCTTGGTCAATGTAGATCTAACTCTCCATACCCTTTCTTGCTCAGCGCCTTGCAATGCCTTGTGATTGTACCGATCACTCGAATGATAGAAGTGCATATCCTGCCCCGTCTTGTGTGCATACTTCCTGGCTTTCCTTACGTTTAAAGCATCGCGTAACAATTTTTGCCCTAGTACAATGGGAGCGTCAAGAAAACTTCGATAATCTTCGGGATCCTGTGTCTTTAGAGTCAGCAATTGTCTACTGTTAAGCATATCGTAATCAGTGCTGGTACCACCCGTCGCAACCTTCAAAGCCTCACCTTTCCTCAACCAAGACAAAAACGTGACGTACGCCGGATCTAGTCTTGACCGCCAATTCTTCTTCAGTTCTACCACTTTGTCGACCTGACGCCATAGGAAGGCCCCGTTCAATCCGTTTTGTCCTCCAATTGATTCTTTTGTGCATGCCGCGAGTTGATCCACAAGTTTATATGCAAACAGGGCACTATTTCCTACCGGACGCAACTGTCCCATATCGCCTGCAAATATCACGTTCACACCACCAAACGCTTTACCGGCTGCGTCAGGGTTCCACACCTTAGCTTCACTTATCCTCTGCGAAATCTGGTATAACAACTCAGCACCGATCAGGGACACTGTCGAGTACGAGATACTCTACGCTTTTCCACATACGCTCTAAATCGGCACTCTTACTGCTCTGATAATCGTTTTTCGGTAAGAACGTCAGAGCATATATAGTGTATCTGTCTATTAGTACAGCTGAACACCCTGTAGGTGCGCTAAGCATCAAACGCTCCAAAACACCGCACCGTTTGAACATCTCGACTACAGCTTTGATTACATGCGACTTACCGGAACCACCTATCCCAGTGACAAACAACAGTAACTGATCTACCTCGCTATTAAAAAAATGATCTGCGACTATACCCAATGCGCGTCGTTGTTCTGCGTTGTCGGCCATACCAAAATCTCTCACAATATCCAATACTACAACATTTCGCTCCGCTGTCGTCAAAGTAGAATAAGGTATTATGTTTATTTCAACAGTATTTTCCATTGTTTCAAGCCTAATTGAAGCCGGAAGTTCCGCGTCCGACGTCTTTTGTTTCTTGATATTACGATCAATTGTGTCAGCGGTAAGAGGCCTCTTATTCTTCCGTTCGGCATTCATTATTTGACGATGCTCTTTAAGCAATGCAGTATCGGATGGAGAAATGAGGACGTCCTTACAATCACTTCGATCTGTGGTCCCGTTTGTAATCACAAAGGATTCAAACAGACCGGCCCTCTCAGCCGCACGCACGACCAGTTCGTCAGACTTCCCTTCCGGGTTCTTAATATTTCTCTCTAACACGGAAGTAGTGACGTCTGCTTTGTCTCTGTAAGTGCTATCGACATTGTCCATGTCCAGATTACTATCTTCGAATAAAGAGTGCTCTAGAAGGTCGAAATTACCATGCCTGCCCATGTCATCCACCTCCGATCCGATCCTGTATATAAGCGGTTTCACTTTCCCCTCTTTGACCTTGCGAGAGTAAGAGTCTCGTGCGTCCTTACACTCGTTCTCAACATTCACGTTTTGTATTAATTTTATCAAGTGGTTTGGAAAGGCATAGGAATCGTAAGCATCCTTCCACGTCTTATACTCTCCTTTGATGTCTGACAGCTTTCGCCAGGGCTTGAATAGCAAGACCATTACCTTACAAAACTTCTCTAACTCTTCATCGCCCCTGTTGGGTCGAGGAAAAGGGTCAGCCAGTAAGACTGGTATGACCGGTCTTGATCGCATTCTACACCCATGAGTACTATACTGAGGGTGAGAGGGATCAGAATAACGCGCACGAGGTAGGAAAGGACGCCCTCGCTTACTAACTTGCTGTGTATCACTATCCTTGCCCACATGATGCATAGAATCAGGTAAATCCGGCGCGTCGCTGCCCATTAACCGATATTTAGTTACCCACTCAGTATGCTCCCAAACGCTGAGCGACTCAAAATATTTTGCAGTTCCTCTGAAACAATAATCTTTGATCTCACTGCTCAACATAATGTCTCCCTTTTCAATCTTTAGTGTTACTTGTTCCTCACAATCAGCGTCACTGTCAGGATCCACAACAATTACATTTTCATTCAAGCGATTTCTGCTTTGTTCGTCTTGCTTTAGTGCTGAGAGAAACTCATAAAACTTGAGGTTGTGAAAAGTATGACTGGCGTAGTAATCCCCTCCTCCAACTAGGTAACTCATAACTTGCTGATGCGATATTTCCTGTTTACCCATCATAGCATTGACAGCTTTTGTCATCAAATTTCGATTTTTATGCTCGGCACTACTGTTAACATCCCCGTTGAATTTTACCGAATGCTGTTTAATCGCGTATTCAAGAGCAGACAAGCCGACATGGAATTGTAAGTCGCTCTTGGTCACGTACTCGCTCACATAGTATACTAACGCTTTCGCAGCTTCGCCCGATCCAATATATTTCACGTCCATGTTGCATTGTAACAGGAAAATGATGACATCATTAAAGTTGTTAATTCGCAGGTGAAGGCGTCTTAACTCGATTGATTCGGTTTCCGGGTCAATTTCGGTGAGATTGCGTGTATGTCCGTCAATTCTGATTCTACAGTTACCTTCTCCCCGTTTCTCGCCATTCTTCAAGTGTTTATAACAAGTATCCGTGTGGGCATGCCAATTGCATTTGATCGCTAGCCGCTTAACGAAACAATGAAATTCATATGCAAAAGACCCTTTGTCTAAATCAGATATCTGTGGAGGTTGTTCTAATCTTGGGTCCATCTCGTCAGCAGGGTGCGTCGGTTTTTCTTTATCAGACGGTTTGGTTTCAACACTAACATAATCCTGTCCTGGTAGATGACAGCTGATGAGATCCTCTAGCCACGCAAACATCGATTGCTGAAACACAGGATCACTGCGCATCCGATCACGCAAAGCCTGCGGGCTAGGATTACCTGCTATCCATACCAACAAATGGCAATGAAGGGTGCCTCTACCTTGAGCCTCAACGGTACCATAGTGGCCCTCAGAAGTGCCGAGCAATCCAGTCACCTGCCCTGTCTTAACAAGAATAGTTAAGAACAACTGAATCTGGATGTCGAATGCTACAGCGGCCGGTCCAGGATTATTCGTGACGAACCTAGCGCGCTCAAAAGCAGACATCTGCTGCCAATGAGGTTGTTTGATACCGCCAACGGTAGCTAATATATTACTTGAAATATTGTGTGGGTTCAAAGTGATGAATAATGCAGGGGCACAGTATTTCCTCATCATCGCCCTGATTTCATTGTGTTGCGTGAGTTTGTAACCAGCGCTCCCTCTGAGACAGGTGGCAGCTACACTGAGCCTCCTTAATATTTTGATTGCTCTTTTCTCTTGTTGTGTACTGGGTTTAGAGTATGGATCATCCGCCCATTTTCTAGCCAATTCGGTCAACGAGGGAGCAACTGCTTTCAATTCACTCGCGACGTCCTGTTGAGAAGACGCCTTTACACGGAAAGTGGTATTCAGACTAACCTCTTTCTTCTGAATTATATTCCAGCATATAAACGCGAAGTTAGGATCACACTGAAAAGGTGAACAGTCCTGCTTTAGAAGTGCCTTGACTTGATACTCAAACAACATCTTAGACGAGTTACACCGCCCTTCGTGATTAAAGCCACCTATATTCCATGGATCCAGGTGCGGAAACAGTGATGCGAGGAGACCGGGGTCATCATCAGATACAAAAGTGCTACCTGTTCGAGACACGAGAAATGGTTTTTGGTCGAGCGCAGCTGCCAGGGTGTGCAATTTCATGGACTCCCTGCTCGCCGGAGAGCGATCTCCACAGGTATATCCAACATTGTCCATAACCAGGTCACCGGTAGTGCTATCATAACTTGCGTTATTGCGACCTGCGGCATCCTCGGTACTAGGGCTAGTATCTACATCAACTAGATGACATATCTCGACTGCCTGCAAAAGAGAGGTGTCCAGCGTATGATCTTCATCCGAGAATAAATCGTCCATATTGTCTTGACTATACTTAACGCCATCGTCTTGATAAGCCGAATTGTTTTCCATATAAAAATCTGTCAAAGTTTTAACAATTGACTTGGTAACTAGGACAGGGTTGTTTTTCATCAAGAGTTTGCGCGTAGGGACCGTAGTAGACCCGGTGAACAGAATACTGATGGAATCCTTTATCTCATCACGACTGGGAGGTAGGAAATCTCGCAGTTTAACAGAATCTTGAGGAAGGATCGACACATTGCCTTTGTTGTACCTCTGCGATGTTTCTTCGGGCAAAGTTTTACCTCCGCGCAATTTATGTGAATAGTGGTGTGTGATGCAAGAGGTTCTACAGTGGGCGACTAGCATCAGATCAAAGGGAGAAGCTTTTTGCAACACGTCTTGAACGGCACGTGGTAATCGCTCATGACCGTAGTAAAGAAAATTCGATAGTGCCGATTTCGGTTGCCGAGGATTCTTGCCAGTTAGTGCATACAAGCAGTCCGGACAGACGTAAATATTATCAAGCAAGTTGGTCCGCGTCATGCCCTTTGGATTTAATATGGCATCAGAATAAGCCAACATATTGTACAAAAGGGGCAGGGCGTACTTGGGAATACAAGGATTTTGCAACAAATCCATATGTAACTCGTTAGGGTGTATGAGACGGAGAGTGTTCGCTGCAATATTTTGCCTGCACGGAGCACAGACACCGCGTCTCTGAGCGTCGGCGTTCATGGCGCGTTGCCATTCACGAATGTACCCGCATTTGCTGGTAAATGGTAAGATATCCGGAAAAGTGTTCACGTTTTCCAATGCGTAAGCTGCAATGGGGACGTTGTCAATGTTTAGGGGTTCAGTTTGTTTGGTTGATAACCGCACCCAGGACTGCTCCTTGTTAATCCGCTTGCGTTCCGCCTCTCTGGCTCCACTCACATCTCTAGGTATAGGATGAGGTAGAGGTGTATTACGGGCATCCCCTCTAGGCGCCATCAACATCCTGAAGAGATAGATAGTGTTGCGACATCTATCAGAACAGCTGTGTAATCGCAAGTCGTCTGCAATGACCGTCTTCGTGTCGTCTTTGCGGGTAGACAACCCATGTGCATGAGCTACATCAATTAAATGATCCTTGTGAAAAAACGGAAAGTCAATTAAAAACCGAGGGGAACCGCAGCATATTGGCAAGTTACTCCCTAGGGGATGCAACGAAGACGGATGTACATCCTCGGATACCAATGACACGAATTCTGTCGATTCTCTAAGCAGTTGAGTTGTCACAAAGTGCACACCATCTCCATTAAGCAAGATGTCGGATACGATTAAAGGTCTCGTACCTATGCCATCGATGAGCGCTCGGAAAAAGTTAGCGTTGCAAAAAAACGAACTGACCATTTATATGATAAACATTGTCCATAGCGTTCGTCTAGACTTATCGAGCGGTTGAGGCTATAGGTACTTTCGAAGCCATGTTGTCGAATGCGACAGAAAAGAGTCAAACAAGCTCCTAGAGACGCACGTTGGCAAGAAAGTGATGTGGCGCGAGAAACATTTACTATAAGGGGTGCTTGGACCGGATTGATATGCTGAGATGAATTAATGGTTTTAGACCTGGAGCCCATTCGGGTCCAGGAACATACCTACATACAACAGCCCTTTGGGCACCTCCTGGACCCGGCCTGTTATTTTTTCAATCCATTGACAACTGTCAAATCCGGTTCCTCCGGTACTTTCCGGGGAACTCCGGACTAGAAGTGAGCGTAGGAACTTAGAGGATGTAGGGACGAACTGTTTCTGGAGTCGGAATGGAACCTTTGGCTTCAGCTTATGTGCTGCGCCCTTGTCCGAGGTCAGTTCCGGATTTCGGATAAGTCGGAATGGAGTCGGAGGCTTAGGAGGAATACAGAGACAAGAGGAGTCTTAAGGAAAGACTCCAGAGAGAATAATCGGAGGGGGAAAGACTTAGAGGCGGGAAGTAAGAGGAGGTGATTTAGATGATATTCGAACTAAAGAATAGGAACATACATCGGAGCAATATTTATACTACGGAGTCGGGCTGTGCTACGGAAGGTAG
>MU266797.1:0-13885 GCA_021014945.1 Leucogyrophana mollusca | reverse complement strand
CCGGCGGAAAGGTCCGGAGGACCGGAGGCGGAACGACGAGTCTAGAAAACGCTAAGTCCAACAATTGTTAGACGGAAGGATCGGAGGGGTACGGAAACGTGCGGAATAGAACCGGAATGGGATATGAGGGCGCGTGGCTGCACGGGATATGACAGGAAAGCACAAAGCAGTGCCCTGGGTCAAGGGCAATCAGACTTGAGGTGGGTCAATAATAATGTGTCTCATCTGTTGGACAGGGGCTTCTGTATGCCAGCCAGAGCATCGGGGACACTTGTGATGTAAGGGTAGAGAAGCCCTGGGCGTAGGGGAAGGGTTGAGGGCATAGGGCATAGGGGAATGACACATGCTTGTGAGTCAGAAGAACTCAAAGAGCCCCAGGCATCTTACCAGTCGCTGAGGTGGAGTCACGGTTGCAGAGCGGTTGCTGGTCACCATGGTGCTTCGCAAAGTCAAAAAACATAGTATATTAGTCATATCTGGGCCTAGATGGGCACGAGGCTCATCACCGTCAAGCACAAGTTCAGCCTTGCAGCAGCCCAGCAGGAGAGGTTGGAAGGCATATTGGATGCTTGGAGAACAGAGCATTGTGTGCAACATTTGTGATCCACATGTGGGTGGTCCACAATGTTGAAGTGTGTTGACCTGCCAGACAAAGTTCTGAAGGAGCTTGCACAACCCCTGCCACTTGCTGGAACCTGCACCTATGCATTATTGGATGCTAATGACTGCAGTGGCTACGAGAGCACATGAGGTTTCAACCAACAGTTCTGCATCATTGATTTCAAAACCAAGTGTTACCCTTACAAGAATCAAGAATTCAGCTTCATGAACTTCAATATTGCCACAGGTACATCTTAATTGCACCCATCATCACAACACTGAGGGCACTGACAGTTGTGGTGCACCTCGTTTTCCTCAGGTCGAAGCTTTCTCCACTTGTACCTTTCTCACCAGTTCTCTGGGTCTGCGTATGTACACAAACTCCTTTGATACACTGTGAACAGGTGCTCTTTCATGCACCGCGCGCTCTTTTCACGGACTGCACACTGGCAGTTGCTGTCCCCTGAGTCCACCATTGGAAACCTGTCTGGTATGTTTCTGGTCTTGTGCAAATCTGTCTCCAAGTCTGCCTCATTGCCAATTCTTCGGCAAGTTTTCATTGGAACAATCCTTGCAGATCATTTTCACCCCAGAAGGCATATTGCGCTGTCCCTGCCACATCACGAGAGGTGAGTGGTGTCCGTTTACAATGCATGGATGCTT
The DNA here is from genome assembly GCA_021014945.1 of Leucogyrophana mollusca. NCBI lineage: Eukaryota > Fungi > Basidiomycota > Agaricomycetes > Boletales > Leucogyrophana > Leucogyrophana mollusca. Next base: position 12,622 of record MU266797.1, on the reverse strand, counting down.
CTCACTTCTCAAGTTGAATCATCAGCCTGCAAAAGAAGCTGGCAGAATGCCCTCATGATTGAATGTTGTCACTGGGTGCACAATATCGTGCTTAGCTATGATTATCCTCGTTAGTGTCATACAGTATTCTCATTATCTCTATTCATATTGCACATCTCTCTGCTTGGGCGCTTCTTGATAGTTTCAACATCGCAATGACGCAAAGTCAAGTAAATATCACCACTATTTCCCTTTACAAGTTTCAGCCTTGCGTGTTGGTACAATCTACCAACTCTATCCTCACGTTAAGACCCTTGAAGTGAGACATCCCAGTCAGTGTGCAATGCAGTCTGGGCGTGGCTTTTGTGCGCTTAGGTGGGTGCGTTATCAGACTACGAGCTGTACATTCTCTGTTATCAGGTCATGTGTGTTGATTGATGCTCACCTGTAGCCTGAAGGAGAAAGTTCAGGGTAATAGCATGCATTAGGGAGGTCATAGGTCCAACTTTCATCATCTATTCATGTACTCAGACATCATGCCAACCGATAACTCCTGCAGTGGGTGACATAGTCAAATTTTACTGGGATCACATGTTTGAGTGCTCCATGGGTATTTAAGCAGCCCCGTCTATAGTCTGGATTCACTCACTAGGCACACACCGATAAGCTCAGGGTGATGTTCCAACAGAACAGCAGGGGCATCTACAGGCTGCAGCAGCTCCCCACACTCAGCCCTTACCACCAACTCAGGCTCGAGCTCGAGCGCAACCTCCTGTCCATCGACAAGCACCAGTGGCACAGCTCACCACACACCTCCACCCTCTTGCTTGACGTCAACCTTAACAAGTTTCCGAGGAATACTTTGACCTGAATGTCACTGATTCTGAGCCAGAGGATGTTGGTAGTGATGCCCCAGGTGTTGTACCTGGTGTGCCATCTAACGTGAACACTCGTGCATCAACACCTGCAACCGGCAAATCTGATAACCAGGCCAACAATGAAGACAATATTGAGGCCAAGGACATACATCACTTCTTCAGACGAACTGACAAGGATCAGACTTGCGTACATTGTGAGTAGGTAAACATCACTGAAAATTGTTCACATATTGACATACACATGCAGGAAACACCATAATGCCAATCCAGCAGCTTGGAATCCAAAGGTGAAGTTTGTCTACTCACGCTGTACTGGCAACAAGGGTCTTCGTATTCATATCAAGAACAATCACAAGAGGGAGTATCTCAAGTATGTTGAGCGTAAAACTTGGAGGATGGCACTACCGAAGTGACTTGCTGCACAGCAGAAGGAGTATCTTCACTGGCAAGCGCTTGCAGCATCCACAGCACAGAACGCTGGTGGAAAAAGCTTGTCACCTCGGCAAATAGAGCCAGTCCGTCCCTTTCTCTTTGCAGGAGCTTACTGCACAAGCGATTCATTTCATTGTGGCTGATGATCAAGTACATCTACATTGCACCAAAAAACATTGGTACAATCTAATCATAACTCTAGAGCATCAATGTGATGAATATCGTGAATTCTGCAACCTTTTGCTTTTACTCTGAGAGTGTCAAATCTGGTTCCTCCGGTGCTTTCCGGGGAGCTCCGGACTAGGAGTAAGCGTAGGAACTTAGAGTATTTAGGGACGAACTGTTTCCGGAGTTGGAATGGAACCTTTGGCTTCAGCGTATGTGCTGTGCCCTTGTCCGAGGTCAGTTCCGGATTTTGGAGAAAACGGAAGGGAGTCAGAGACTTAAGGAGAATACAAGAGCAAGAGGAATCTTAAGGAAAGATTCCAGAGAGAATAATCGGAGGGGAAAAGACTTAGAGATGGAAAGGATAAGGAGGTGATTTAGATGATATTCGAACTAAGGAATAGGAACATACATTGGAGCAATATTTATATTACGGAGCCAGGCTGTGCTACCGGATGTAGGTGGATACAGTAACCGTAAACCGGTGCAAGGAAACAATAAGAAAGATATAGGAGGGATGGTTCCGGAGGGTGGAGTGGGTCCGGAACTCGGAGGGGCTATGTAGATCAGACAGGCATAGGGTTAGTGTGACAAGCGGAAGATAAATAAAAGCTAAGTAAAAGGCGGTGCGTAGACAGAACTATAATGGAGAGGAAAACATACAAAAGGAAATGGGGCAGTGTTCGGTCCGATGGACCAGCGGAAGGTCCGGAGGACCGGAGGCGGAACGACAAGTCTAGAAGAATGCTAAGTCCAGCAATTGTTAGATGGAAGGATCAGAGTGATACGGAAACGTGTGGAATGGGACCGGAGTGATATATGAGGGCGTGTGGCTGCATGGGATATGACAGAGAGGATCTGTGTGAGAAGGCCATACCTAGGTGTACAAAACTGAGAGAAGCAATTATCAGTGCGTGGCAGGCACATTTCAAGGTATTAAAGCAGGATCTCGTGGTGAGCATCCATCTCAATATCTTTCCATATATCACTAACTTCTATGAGATTTCAGGCTTCGGTTGGTCACATATTGTTTACTGCAGATATCTGGTCAGACCAGAAACATGCTGGGTGGCTCTGCATTACGGCCCATTGGATTGCGCGTGACCAGGAAACTCAGAGTATCAGCCTGAAGTGTGCGTTGATTGCATTTCATCAACTCTACAGCAAACATGATGGGAAAAACATTGCCCATACAACCATGAAGCTACTCAACCGTGCAGGCATCACTGCCAAGGTAATTTAATTCTTTGTATTGTTTCTACCATGCTAACTTTGTCCCAGACAGGACACTGGACCATGGACAACGCTGAAAGCAACACAATGTTCATGGCCAAGCTTGAAATTCTCCTCAAGAAGCGTGACATTCCGTTTGATTGCAAAGGTTACCATATCATATGCTTCGCTCACGCCATCAATATCTGTTGTTAACACACCATTGACAGCTTCTCGAAACCTGAACTAGTAGACAGTGTTGGAAGCCAGCAGAGATCTGCAAGACCCCAACTACCAGTCATATGTGAATGCTGTGGAGTGTCATCCAATTGACTTGGGAAGAAATATTGCCACTGGTATCAGAGCATCAGGGCAGCACCGTGATGCATTTCATGATGTGATTAGAGATGGTAATGCCAAGATTTGGTTTGGAGAGGAACCGGCAGAAGATTCAGATGGCAAACTGATCCCAAATGCAGACCCTGTTCCGGTGAGGGTACTAGAGCTGGAAATTATCCGTGATGTTTGTACTCGATGGGACTCAACATATTTCATGAATAGATGGTTGAGAGTCATGCAACTGGTGAGTGATTGGCGAAAATGGCTGTTTATATGCACTAAGATGGGCCATTCACAGGCTGTCAATTACTTCCTCAAAATGCTGGCTAACAAAGAGTTGTGGAAACTTCAGATGAGCGACAGAGAGTGGGAGGTGCTTCAAGATTTTGAAGTTATCTTGGAGGTCAGCATAACAAAATCTCCTATGGGTGTTTGCTGTGACGTAGGGCCTATGAATTTTACAGCTACCTCATTCTGTGCAGCAGAAGGTGTCGGGTGAATCAACCCCAATCTTGTCCGGCACCGTACCAGCTTTTGAGGAGTTCATGTCAGGGTGGAGCGACTTGGCTGGCTCACACCGCCATCTCAAGAACTGGCTCACGATTGGTCTCAAGTGGGTCTTGAAGTACTATGGCCAGATGGATAACTCACGAGCATATGTGGTAGCAATGTGTACATCCCATATCTCTCACCTCCGAAGAAGTGCTAGTTATCCTCATCATTCATTGCTGTAGTGCTCAGCCCTGCTGTACGTTTGTCATACATACACGATAACTGGGAGACTACACAAGTTGATGATGCAGAGAAGATGATAAAATCCCTTGTAAGTGTTGTGTTGTGTTGTGAAGTGGTGTCTCAGGATTATTGTCTAGATGGTCAAGTATCGAGAAACAGCAGAGCAGCAGAGGTCTGTGGCTGTTGCCGCTCAGGAAGCACCTGCTCCTGCCCCTCGAGCAGGCAGGAAAGCCACTGTAGCAAAAGTACTCGTGAATGCTTGGATTGGCAAGACTCATTATGGTCTCAAGAAGAGCACAGTGTCAGGGTCATCTATAGCTCACATTCAGCAACTGGTGGAGCAAGAGTATCAGGTATACATTACCGCTGATCTCTCCCCTGAAGGTACGAACATTGTGAAATTCTGGGAGGTAAGCATCTTGAATACTTCCCTGATGCACCTCAGATTATGTTCCCCCAGTTAAATGAAAGAGCATTCCCAACTCTCTTTGCAATAGCAATGGACTATCTGCCAATCCAGGCAACATCTGTGCCAAGCGAGCACATTTTTTCATCAAGCGCAGAGACAGACACAAAACGGCGCAACTGCATCAGCCCAACCTTGATGGAGGCCCTTCAGACCATGAAGTTTATTCTGAAGAAGGCACACCTCAATTTCACAGAGGGCATGATCACTCCCGAGTGTGACCTTGTGCATCATGAATCCCCCATTGACCTCCTCGCTCAGCTGATTTCTACTGAAGGAAACATACATAAGGATGTCATGGACAAGGTCCTGAAAGATCTTCGTGCAGCTGATTCTGATGTGGACGGAGCGACTTGAGATCTTGCTTCAGAGACATTTCTTGAGGTTGTTTGTAATCACACCATCATTATGTTTATGATTGAATGTATCCTGTGTAGTCCCTCTGTACAACGTATGCTCACACTCGAAATAAAAGTGTGTCTTGTGTCCCGAACTTCCCACCACAAACCAACCACCCTTGTCATTCACCCTCATTCATCATTCACTGAACATCCCAGACATAACTTCAACATGACTTCATATCAACAACATTTCAATGTGATCAATAGACATCTTCCCAACCAACTGGAGGTGGAACAGGTCAATGGGATGTACAGAGTGAAGCAGAGGCTTGGGTCTGGTTTGTTTCCTTTTTTTCACGCTTGTATCCTCACATTTAATCGTTAAACAACATCTAGGGTATGTTTACCTTGCAATTGTCATTCCTTCAGGTGAGGAGGTGGCCATGAAATTAGAGCATGTTAATTCAGGCCACCCTCAACTTGAACACGACTACAATGTCTACTGTCTGCTCAGTGGTAGTCTCCAACTCCTCCATGTTCACTGGTTTGGCAATGAAGGCAACTATGATGCTATGGTACTCGAGCATCTAGGACCGTCTCTTCAAGACTTCTTGGACGCTTGTGTAAAATTCTCACTCATGACCGTCCTTTTTCTGTGAGACCAATTGGTATGTTCACTTGCTGGTTAACACCATCCCCAAGTTCTCTTAACTACTATCCTTTAGCTCAGCTAATTAGAGCTTATCCATTCACACAATATGGTCCACCACGATATTAAGCCATCCAGCATCCTCACAGGTACTGAAAACTCACAGAGCCACATTTCTACCATCGGCTTTGGAGCCGGTAAGGCCTTTTACGATTGCTGTACCCATGCGCAGAGAAGAACTCCCTCATTGGCACTCCCTAGTATGCCTCCATACATGACCACCTTGGCTTTGAACTTGGACGATGCAATGATCTTGAGTCATTGGTGTCAAAACCCATTAGCTCCAAGTTGTTCCGACGCTCAGGAGTCATGGTCCAATCAACTCCGGACTTAGGAGCTGCGCTCCTACTCCAGACCGTCTGGAGTTAGTGCCCCATTGTGTGGAGCACTATTGTTGTGCCCTCCATTGTGCTCCGTTTTCCATAGTACTAAGCAAGCGGTACCTCCGCCCTACATATAGCTCTGTTTTACTTTAGTGCACCTCAGTCGTTCTCTGCCTAACTCCGGGCACCGGCTGAGGTGAGTAGTCTATAGTTACTTAGGATTGCTACTTTACTAACTGCACCGTAACTCTGGACTAACTCCAGAATTCCTTAGGTGAATATAGTCGTTATCTGTCTAACTCCGTAATCCCCTAGATTTGTCAATTGGCATATATCTTCATTCACCTGCTTCACGGCAGCCTGCCATGGTATGGGACAAATGAAGCATTGCGACACAAAATTTCAACTCCTCTCCATGTCCTTTGCCACTCTCTTCCCAAAGAATTTTCTCAGTTTCTTCAGTATGCTCGTGCTCTCCCTTTCGACACACGCCTCAACTACAATTACCTCCGTAACCTCCTTCGAAACATATATTCTCATGAGAATTTTGAATATGATGGGGTGTTTGACTGGCGTATTTCAAGAGAGATCCCTGCAAGCACCACAGTGATGACACCCATGTGAAGGGGTACAAGAAGGTGAGTCTCATCCCTCAATTGCATACATATACAGTACTGATTGGCTGTATTATGCGCACCAGTGGTTGCTTAGTAGCCAAACACCAGCTTGCCGGCTTAACACACGTTTGACACAATCACTCACACCTTCCACACTATGAGCTTGCCTCAAAGCTTGTTCATTGGCCACAGTTGGCTGTATTCAAGTATTATTAACTTTCTTTCAGTTTGTATAGCCTCTGTCATAGCACCCACATTCATTCTGGCGCCCAAGATGCACTTGTAGGGACAATGTAATGTGAAAAACTGACTTGGGACCAGCCCTAAGCTGACTTAGAGCCGGATTTCCAATATTGGCTCAGAACTGGCACAAGACTGTGGCCCTTAGCTGGGACCGAGCCGGAATGCTGGCCGTGTGGGCCAACAAAGGATTGTAGCTGGGCTGTTGCTGGCTACCACGTGACTGATCCCGGCTCAGCAGAGCTGGGAAACACTAATCAGCAGTAGTGGCACTAATCACTGAGTGGTGGATTGATGCCATTATGTCAGTCACCTCACCATCCCATGCTGAAAAGCATAAGAAGGCTTGACCTACCGTTTTGGATGTTGACAAAGGCACTGACACAACACCTCATGTGTCACCTCAGCGTCCCCTACTTCCACTATCTCAGCCTCCATTTTCCCCTGCCCACATGGCTTCTATAAGCAGCAATGAGCAACCATGACACCTTGGGGTTGGTCTCTTGAATGGAAACATATCCAGGGATACACAAGGTGTGTTGACTGACTGTTTGTATCTTGAGTTACTTACTTAGTTCTATTTTACAGACAACAATGTGTTTTATCAATTTGTGGTGCCCCTGCAAACACGCCCCACACAGATGTGCCCCACCCAGGCGCCTCCCCCTACCCAGATGTTCTTCTACACCCAGGTGCCTCCACCGCAGACATGCCCCACACCATTCACAGCACCATGTATAGAGACGTGCCCCACCCTGGCACCCCGCCCTACCCAGACGCCCCCCCACACCCAAGCATCACTTCTGCAGGCATGCTCCACATCATGGCGCCTTCACATGCACCCCCCTCACTGCAAGCGCACCCCATGCAATTTGCAGCACCAATGGTGATGTTACCCCACCCCACCCAAACACCTCCTCCACAGACACACCAGGTCATGGTGCCTATGCAGGTGCACCTCTTACAAGCGCACCCCACATTGTTTGCAGCGCCTATGGTATTGTTGCCAAGCCACCACATGCAGCCTGTGGCAGGCTTTGATCTGTACCTGCTGGCTGCACAGATACATCACACACCAATCACAGCATCTCCACAACAAGTAGGCTGGTACTACAGCCTGAATGACAACATCCCCCCCTCTGATTCCATTAACCACTTCTAGATAACCTAGGTGATCACAGAATATCATCTGGATAGTCCATTCCTCCACCCAAACTCCTAAGACCAGGGCACCTCTGGTGGTGAGCATCTCCGTCATCAGTATTGTCAAATTCATCAGATGTGATTGGGTTTCTGTGGGTGCAATTGAAAACTGTCCCGTTGAGTAGTATGTCATTGACTTTGCTCTGTGAGGTTGATGCATCCACTGGGTAACCAATGGCGGGATCCCATGTGGTGGTATGGATGAACTCAGAGTATTTTCCATCATTCAGAGGTTGAACTTCAGTGTCGAAACAATCAACAATTGAGCTTCATGGTGGTGTGGTCACCCCACCCATTCTTTTGTTGACTTTTGCAGTGGTGAGGACTGGTCAATTCATCCACCTCCTTGTGCCGCTGCGCTCAATCAGCATATCCAAAGGTGTGTGAAAATTGATGACTGATTTCACAAAACACCTCAATGCACGCTGATCCTTTCTTGATGAGGTACTTTAGTGATACACTAGATCCTTTTGCAATGAAGAGATGCTGGATTTTATAAGCTATGTAAGCTGTCAACGGTTCAGTGGTTCATTATCTAGACTGACCTTCACCCAAAAATTCAGTTGCTTGAGGTAAAGATCAGCTGTAATCCAGCAGCCGGAAAGACCCAACAGTTGATGAACCACACTTGTTCCATTGCTGCATAAAGCTCAGGACTCAGCTCATATTTCCAGCAAAGCAAGATCTCGATACACTCTCTTGCATAGTTGTGGAGGTCAGCACCACAGAAAGAGAAAGACAAATACTTCAACACTCAAAGGGCCCATCCAGCATCAGCATGACTGACGGCACGCTTGAATTTGCAGAAGAGGAGAGTGTCGCAGATGAAGTATACAGAGTGTGCATGCCAGTCATTGAGGATGGCCTTGGCTTCCTCCACCATCAAAGGGTCTTAGTATTCCCATACAAACTCCCATGTAAACTTGCTGACTTTGTTTGCTTCAGGCCTCCATTTTGCTGGCTCGCTCCACCATATCATGCCATGCTTTATCCTATAATGTAGGGTAAGCATTATAACAGCCATATGAGCCACATGTCTCACATAACCATGTACAGAATTCTAGCAATGAGTGAGTGCCATATCAATGCTTTCCCATCTGCATAGTTTGGTTTGGCAGCATCCCATGTACAATTCAAGAGTCCCTTGTGTTTCACAAGTGAGTCAGGGTCAAGAATCACATTTCTGAAATGTAAGTGCATCATCATATGTGATGCATTTAGAGCAAAATGGAAAAGTTGACTCAGATCTTCAGGATACTCCAGCCACTCCATGGCATTGATATTGTTGTTCCGATCCCATTGCACACTCCAAGGATTACTGGTTGTTAACTAATTGTCAAAACCCATTAACTCCGAGTCATTCCAATGCTCAGGAGTCATGGTCCAATCAACTCCGGACTTAGGAGCTGCGCTCCTACTCCGGACCGTCCGGAGTCAATGTACTATTGTGCGGAGCACTATTGTCGTGCTCTCCATTGTGCTCTGTTCTCCATAGTACTAAGCGAGCAGTACCTCCGTCCTATATATATGGCTCTATTTTACTGTAGTGCACCTCAGTCGTTATCTGCCTAACTCTGGGCACCGGCTGAGGTGAGTAGTTTATATTTACTTAGGATTGCTACTTTACTAACTGTACCATAGCTCCGGACTAACTCCGGAATTCCTTAGGTGAATATAGTTGTTATCTGCCTAACTCCGGGCACCGGCTGAGCTCCAGACTAACTCTGGAATTCCTTAGATTTGTCAGGTTATGAGCCCCACTAGTGCGATCTAAAGGAAAACTAAGGAAGCTGAAACGACTCACTTCCGGGCAAACGTTCTCCCCGCAAACCACTGTTCCATGACAGAATCAAGTTCCATCTCCACCACTCCAGTCCTCACCGGACCAAATAACTTTGAATTATGGCTTCTGCGGATAGAAGGAAAGTTGCAGAGAGAAAAAGTCCTCTGGGTTGCCACTGGACAAGATGTAAAACCATCTCCGAGCAACACCATGTCCTCCAAACTGGAAGACAATCCGGAACTCGCCTGGGTACTCCGGGATGAAAAGGCACACGGAATCATCACGGACTCACTCTCGGACGCCCTGCTCCTAAAAATGCATGTGGCAACATCGGCAAAGGACCTCTTCGATAAACTAAAGGAAATCCATCGGAAATCAAATGTTGCCACAGCATACTATTCCTTTGAGGAGCTAATCATGCTCCAGTGGAACAGTTCCTCCGCAATTGAAGAGCACATTGCGAAATTCCGGACCACCGAGTCCCGCCTCTCCAGGATGAAGTTCCCTTTCGACAACAAACTCCTTGCATTTGCGCTACTCCGCTCTCTTCTGGATACCTCGGAATGGAGAACATTTACTTCCGCCATACTTAACACTACTGAAGAATCAAAACTCACCTTCAATGAAGTAGAAGTACGGATCACAGCGGAAGTGGCACGGAACTCCGGAATGTCCAGGACCACAAACTCCGGAGCCCTGGAATTGTCACTGAAAGCAAATGAGAAGTGGTGCAACTTCCATAAATCACCCACTCACAACACCAGTGACTGCTGGACGTTGAAAAAGGGAAAGGACAAAGACCGGAAAAGGAAAGGAAAGGAGAAGGAGCAGAAAAAATCGGAGAAGGCAAACCGGGCGGAGGAGACATTGGACTCAGACAGCAGCAAGGAGGAACGGAGTAACATAGCCACAGAGCGTGTAAATATCTCAAAGTCCCTCGCAAAACGCATTCAGGCTTATCTCGCGTCTGAACCCAATAAGAACTCCACCACCATCATAGTGGACTCTGGTGCCACTTCACACATGGTTCCCCATCTCTCCTGGTTTGAGCCCGGAACGTACAAACCACTATCTCCACCACGTCCAGTAAGCTTCGGAGATGAGTCCACCGTTTCCACTATTGGAACCAGAATGGTAGTACTCCACACCTCCCTCAGAAACAAGGATTTTGACATTGCCCTATCAAATGTCCTCCTCATTCCCAGCTTCACCATTGCCCTCGTCTCCGTCCACAAGCTATCCTGAGCAGGCTTATCCACCGTCTTCCAGGCAAACTCTGACGTTTGTGAAATCTGGAAACACAAGTCCTGCATCCTCACAGCCTTACACAAGCGCGGACTGTACCATGCAAAAGCAACTCCGAAGGTTTCCCCGGAATCGGCACTTGCAACAGTGGATGTAAATCTACTTCACCGTCGGATGGGACACATTGGAATGGACAGGATATAGCGGATGGTTCAGAAGGGTCAGCTCAAGGGCATAACACACCTCACCGGAACTCCGGAGTTCTGTGAGCCGTGCGTCCTCGGAAAGCTCCAGAAGCTCCCGTTCAAGCCCACCGGAGGAAACCGCGCCGAACGACCAATCCAAGTGGTACATACGGATGTTGGCAGACCCGTCACTCCGTCCTCCCAAGAGGGTTTCCCCTACTGGCTAATCATTGTCGACAATTACTCCAAATTCCCCTGGGTTTACTTCCTCAAGCGGAAGAGTGACTACCTAGACCGGTACAAGAAATGGAAGGAAGATGTCTGACTCTTTTTCTGGGTGGAAATCGGAGAAGAATACTTCACTCCGGCGTACACACAATTTGTCCAGAGTGATGGGGGGGGGGGGGGAGAATACACTGGAAAGGAGTTCGAAGCACAACTCCAAGTGGATGGAATCATCCATGAGACCAGTGCAGCACACACTCCGGAACAAAATGGAATCACCAAGCACATGAATCAGACGCTATGCACACTGGCAAACTCCATGCTACATGACTCCAGACTTCCAAAGTCTTTCTGGGCAGATGCCTTAGCTACCATGGCATACATCACAGCCCGGAGTTCGACGTCCGGACTCAAAGGAAAGTCCCCATATGAATTCCTGTTCCACCGGAGAACTGATCCCACTCTTTTCCGCCCATTTGGATGTCCAGCATACGCCCTCATTCCAAAGGACAAGCACAAAGGAAAATTCCATTCCAAAGGCCGGAAAGCCATAATGATTGGCTATGCACACAGAAAACAAGCCTACAAGCTCCTGGACGTGAAACAGCGGACTGTATTCTCCAGCAGACACGTCGTATTCAATGAGACCGGAAAAGCCTCGGAAACGGACTTTGCACCATGGAAAAACCCTGTCAAGGTTCAGTGGGAGGGACTACTCCCAAACCCCGGAATACCAGATCAGGACCTGTCCGAGGATGACGAACTGGAGTTTTACGCACCACCCCCTGATGCAGTGGAAGAAGTGGAACCACCACGGCAAATTCCGAGGCATGCGGACCTCCCTCCGTAACCGGAACTGCCTCTTCCACAGCAGAAACAGCCCACTGATAAGTCCAAAGTCAAGCTGGAGCCAGTGGGGGAGCAAGTCCCACTCCCGGAACCAGAGGTAGAGGAGCTGCGCCAATGCTTGGAAAACTTGTCCATAGCACCGGAACATCCCCGGCCAGCAACTCCACCCATCCCTGACACACCACCGCGTCCTCCATCTCCGGGCCGGGCTCCTGCCCAAACGGTTGCAGGAGTGAGAAGAAGTAAGCAGGAAACTCGGCGGGTGGACAGAAACCGTGACTACCAGTGGACCCTTGATGAGGAAGAAGCCCGTAAGGAGGAGCGGAAACAAGCAGAACCGGAAGCACCGGAAGTCCCAGAAGTGCCCAGCGCATTTGCAGCATCTCTGGACCCGGAAGAAATATTTTTTGCTGGAGTTGCAAACACTGGACCTACAAACAAGGACCTTCCGAGAGATCTCAAGGAGGCCCTTGCATGCTCTGATGGTCACCTATGGGCATCCGCACTTGAAGAGGAACTCCAGACTCTCAACAACAACCAAGTGTATGAGACAGTCCAGATTCCGGACGGAGTGAAACCCATCACATCCAAACCTGTTTTCCGGATCAAACTTGACCAACACGGAGAAGTTGAACGGTACAAACTCCGGATTGTCGCCCGGGGATTCACACAGAAGGAAGGAATAGATTACCAGGA
>MU266795.1:0-13941 GCA_021014945.1 Leucogyrophana mollusca | reverse complement strand
CCGTCTCCTTGGAGTGCAATGCTTGGTCCCTCAAGGGTCCCTGGGGTTGGTTTCCCACCCCCTGGGTCTTTCGAAGGGCCACACACTGTTTCCCCTCGTTGAGGGGTGGCGTGTGTGAGTTCCTCAGCCTGAACCCTCCTGGGTTCAGGTGTTTCCTTCAGCCGCCTACTCTTATGAGTAGATTCTCTCACAATCCTCTGGGATCGTAATTCTATTATCCTTCCCTGGGGAAGGTCGTCACCGTGGGGATCCAATCGCACATCTGCAAATGCCATGTCCCCTTCCTGGGGGACATCTTCCCAGGTGTTGCTTTCAAAGTAGCGGGACAAACAGTCCACTACTTTGTTGTCTTCGCCCTTCACGTAGACAATGTCTGCGTTGGATCGGGCAATGTATTCCATCCATCGAGTCTGTCGACTCGATAATTTCTTTTGAGTTCGAAAGAACTCTAGTGACTCATGGTCAGTCACTATGCCGAACTTGTACCCGAGGAGCTTACCCTCCCACTTGAGGAGTGCCTCAAGTATCGCAAGGACCTCGTGTTCATGTATGGCGTAGTGATGCTGGGCATCACTGAGTCTCTTGGACATGAAGCCGGCTGGCCTACATGTCCTCCAATCCAGGCCCTGCCCGTAGTACGCTCCTAGCCCCGATGCCGAGGCATTGCAGATCAACCAATTTGCTTCAAGCAATTTTGGGTTGATGGGCCGAAGTATTGGCAATTTGCACGCCATTGCCTTGATATACTCAAGGCACTTATCATGGAGCGGTCTCCAGTAGAATGCTGTCACGCACCAAAAGTGTTTGGTAGCGAGAACATTGATTATTGATGAATATACGATGCCAAATGCAGCACAGGACGATCCTTCACTCATTAATTCCCAATTCGGATGATCTCCGCTCGCTCAATTTGTCTTATCGCACCACACTGGCATTCATCACGACAATCACGTAACACAACAATTATTTGCAGACGCGCGTCTTTTTCATTTTCCCCACCACCTATCACATTCAGACGCCCACTATCACACTTGTTACAATCACGTTTACCAAATCCCGATGCCCATCACTTGACACCCACCGCATATCCGCTATGTCTGCCATCATCCCGCTCCATGCCGATAAATCCAACTTCGTGCGCGCCTACCGTTATAAAGATGACCCAAAGTCACCATGGGTCGCAGCTACCACGTCTCGCCCTCTCCCCATCAAATTTGGGGACCATTTAATCGTCAAGGCCATTCTATCAGACACTAGGAGCTGGTTCTTTGGTACCATCACTGGAGTTGCACGTCTGGAGAAATACTGGGCTATATTGGAACTGACGCCTAGCAGAGACGCTTATGGAGAGTATATGCCAGAATCCACATTCCTCCTCGCCATTCTCATGTCGTGGACTTGCCTTCCCCCCATCCATCGCATTCGTTATTCCCTCCTCTCTAAATCTGATTGCCTACCCTGGATTACCGCTCGCGTCTTTGGAAACAACGCTCCTTATCTCTCATTTGATGAGAAATACGACACTCCCCCTCCCAGATGGATGATTAACTCGCAGATCATTCCTGGAGTCCCCATTCGGTCACCTGACTCAGTGGAGATGTCATGACTCAGCAATAGGAGGCAGCACGATTCATTGGTCAGGACGATTTCTAACCTCTTATATTTTTGGACTTGTGATTATTCATCTCTTTTCCTTTATCTATTCTTATCACTGGACAATTGTTCTTGCTTATTCAGACATTCCTGTGTCGCTCACTCAGCCTTCATTTATCTTTAGACTAACATTTTCATGTGTTATTGTCTTTATTTATGGATGGTATAGCTTTGTGCTGCTTTCCTTATTCATTGCTTACTTTCCTTTCTCGCATTAATCATTTGCTTACTTTTTGCTTACTACCCCTATCCTCTAGAGGCGATTTCGCTCTCGCACTTCACTTTTGTCTTACTCATCTTACCTTTGCATAGCCCATTCCAAACGTTCACGCATAGGAACTCTTGTAGTATAAAAAACCCCTGTACTTTAGCTACCCTCAATCAAGCTTTTACCCTCGATTCACTACGTCCACGTCGATTTTCTGAAGTGTCCAAGTGCCTAACGATTAGGCATCCAGATTGGCCTTCAACAAGTCAATATTCGGCTTATATATGTCCACGGAATTTCGCATATACAGGTTGTTGGTCACTCTGGTGATCAAAATTACTCATTATCGCTCTCAAACCTGTTTTGTCACCTCTGATAACACAGCGCTCCTCTATCTCTCTTCCTTTGGAATCCCTGGTCTTAGCTCAGTGTAGCCATCCCAACAAACAACCAGGCTACCCATCCGATCTCTATTGTGTGTTCCATTGGAGTCTGGGGTGTTGGTTTTGTGTTGTTTTCTAGCACAGATCCACATCAAGATCGACAACATGTGACCATTCTTGGTCATACGTGGATACATCTGGCATGAATTGTGCCAGATATTCCACCAGTCCCAGGAAGTGCTGTACCTCATGGTACGAGCACATTGCTCTGCAGGCACGAATTTGTGCCATTTTATCACTGTCGCTCTTCAGGTGCTTTTGCTTCATGCATAGCATGAAGCTGTTCGCTCCCCTCTTCATGAGAGGAGTTGCCACTGCTATGACCCACGCAGCACGTGCACCTCACAGGCTCCGTCAACAACTGCTCCACCTCATTGGTGGACGTATCCGCCTCGTCAGAGGCGAGGACCCACGCTGGTCCTGACGATGGGGTTGAGTCTTCTTCAGACTCAGCGCCGCTGCCCTCTCCCTGGTAGTGCAGATGCAATCTGTGTGCCACCCATTGGTGGCCTTCGCGCATCTCGCACGCAGTCTCGACTGCCGCGCTGGCCAGTTCATCCACCATTTGTGAGGCGGTCTGCAGCCTATCATTGGCCCTTGACAGTCAAGTGAGCAGTGCTCTAGACTCTTCTGACTTGGGGCCAATCGAGGACGCTTCATAAGTGTCCCAGGCATTCATATCAATCATGCGTTCATGATCCATTTTTTCGGTGATGCGCTCGCGGGCGGGCCTAGAGGCAAAACCCAAAAACCTAAAGAACAAACAAACAAGCAGTTGTTCTGCTAGTGAGACTGGGAGAGTGTGGGGCTGCTGGAATGCAAGGGAGGAATAGGAAAGGAGGGTCGAGTCTCTTGTAGATAGGCTACCTGCGGAACTAGTCTGAGGGGTGTGAGGATCTCCGACTAGGGTCTCTGAGTCTTGACTGGGTGACAGTTGAGGTCAGTGAGGGGGGAAGGGGGTTTGGTTAGTATGGGATACAACTTGATCGCTGGTCGAGATACACAGCGAGCAAGTATAACTGAGTGAGACCGCCTGAATGCAAATGCAATTGGAAAGCAGACAAGGTCATTGAAGTCGTTAGTTGAGACCGCTAGGACAATGGTAGACTGGATTGCGATCGGGTCTGAGACCGGTCGCCCAAGCTATACGCTGTTACTAAGGTCAAGAGACTGAAACTGGATTGCCGAGGGGATACGCTGGTCGCTAGAGAGTTGCCAAAGGGGAGAGAACGCTGAAGAGTAAGAACGCCAAAGGGGGAACACCAAGGGGGTAGAACGCTAATGAGTCGCCAGTGGGGGGAAACACTATAAGTGATATATGCTACCAACAAGTCAGAGACTCTTGGTCGCGCTGTTGCTTAGAGATGTGGATTTCGAAATGTGAGCTGAAGAAACAGGGTGTGCTTCACTGAGGTCTACAATACAAGGATGCCTACTTGTACTACGATCAGTCTGGCAGCTACTCTATCCCTGATACGCAGCCCATGCGTCTCGGAGAGCGCGTACCTTTGGAACCACAACTTCTGCAACTCTGTGATAGTGACCGAGGAGTAAATGATGATAGAGTGTGATTGTCGACGTCATGGAAGCGTCGGGAAAGCGGATAGTGATGCCCTGGGTTGAGGGCGATCGGACTTGATGTGGGTCGACACTGACTCGCCTCATTTGATGGACAGGGGCGCTCGCGCGCTAGCCAGAGCGTCGGGGACGCTTGTGATGTGAGGGTAGAGAAGCCCAGGGCCTAGGGGAAGGGTTGAGGGCGTAGGGCGTAGGGGAATGATGCGTGCTAACCCGAAGCACTCCAGGCATTTGCGGGGCCTTCTTACTGGTCGCCGAGGTGGAGTCACGTTCCCGGATCGGTCGCCGGTGATGAGACTCCCATCCACCTAGGCTCGGATTCGGTCGAGCGACCGAGTTTTCGATCTCACGAAGCATCGCAGCGACTGGCAAGTGTCCCTCAATTGTTCCTTGACCACGGCAACTGCTGCGAATGGCTTGCGACCAATGCATGTGAAAAACATAGGATATCGGTCGTATCCGGGCCTAGATGGGCACGAGGCTCATCATCGGTTACTGCGACCTCATAGGTTGCGTCCTCCGTGTGCGCAATACCATCCTCGGGATAGTATTGCCACCTTGGCCTCCTTCCTTCCGGAAGGGCTTCCTGCCCTGCAGTACCCCCCCTGTGGGAGGAGTTGTCTGCATCCTTGAGCAGGGGGACATCATCGTCCTCCACCACGCTCATGGGCTCATTGAGGTCAGGGACATTGAACCTTGTGTTCATGGCCCATATATAGACAATATCGCTATTGTCATCCTCTTCTCCGTATGATTCATACGGCTCCAGGACGTACTCATCCGAGTTCTCTGAGGATCCCTCTGGGTCCTCTTCCTCTGCAACTTTGTTATTGGAAGGCTCTTCACTTTCTGCAGGAGGCTGAGCTTGCTCAGCCTCATCTTTGGCAGCGCCGGTCAGCGAGTCTTCCTCAGGGGAAGGCTCACCTTCCTCTATGATATGCGCAGCAAACAGTTTCTGTGCCTTCTCTTTATGCTTGTTGGCATAATGTGATCCGCCACATATATAACACTTCACACCCGGTGGGTGTGACTTCTTGGGGGCGGCTTTGTTGCCCCCGAAGTTATTCTTCCTTGGAGGGTATCCTCCAGTCCCATTACCGCCCCTAGAGGTGGATTGGTATTTGTTCTTGTTGGGGTAGTTTCCCCTTTCTTGAGAGTTGGGTGCCTTATCATGGCGTCCTTCCCTCTTTGTGTCGGCTCGCCTTACCACTCAGTAAGGGCATCCTTGCTCACACAACCTATTGAGTCGCTTGTCATCTCGACGTTGTGAACTCCCACCACTCTGGTGGGCACTATGGTCCATTCCCCACCTGTGGTGTTCCACAAAGCGGTGGTCCTCGAGCCCCCCCTCATTGGTGGGGACTCGTTCCTCTTCGTCCAAATCAGACGGGCAGTTGGCTCACTCGATTTCCTTGAGTGAGGTGATCATCAGCACCTCGAGATTCTTGAGGCGTTGGGCCTCGGCCTCATAGGGATTAATCCCATGATTATACCCGGCGGGGACACTTTGTCCCTGCACTTGCCATTCTCGAATGGCGCGCCTCATATACACAAGCATATGCTTGCTGGCTTCCTTAGCATTGGGGAGTGCCCTTCGCCACATCGCAAGTTTTCTCGCAGGACATGTTGGGCAACTTGAGAGTCGCCATTTGTCCTTCTGTGCCAATCGTGCAGACACTAGCATCTGCCTCCTTTTCTTTCCTTGGGGCCCCTTCCGTGGCTTCCTCAGTATTTTCATTGGCGCCCATTTCAGGGCCTTTGTCCATTGAAGCCAGGGTCTGCCCAGACCCCTGTGCTTCTACAGCGCTAAGCGATCTGCTGATCACGCTCATCTGTGGCCTTGGGATCACTCCCTTGGCCTGTTTTTGCCTTCGCTGAAGGCTTTTTGCCCCCCAATGGAGGCTGATCCTTCTCTGATGGAGAAGGACCTTTTTTCGCAGGCTGCTCAGGTGTTGGTTTGTGTTGCCATCGAATACTCAACAAGATTTGTTGGGTGTTAAAAAAGTGTAATGGTTTCGTTATACTTTACCACCTGGGACCACTAACATGACCACTTGGTGTATTTGATGGTAGGTAAGTGAAAAGTACAAAGATGATGTAAATAAGGTTTTTGTAGGTATTTATAGTAGATAGGAGTGAATATATGAGCTGTCACCCTAAAAGGGTAACAGCCCCTTACAATACACCTGGGTCTCTGGATTTTTTTGGGAAAGGGACAGACAGCGTGATGGGTGTTCTCTCCCAGTTTGCATTATTGGAATCAATCCATCCATCCTCTGAATGCCCATCTGGCAGCTGTTGATCTAGTTTATGCCAATTGACACCCTTAGTATCTGCGGGGTGGAAGTCCGGCTCTTGAATAATGTCCAGAAGTTCCTTGAACGAGGCCTGCGACTTCTGTGCACTAGGACCATTCCAGTACCACTCACCAAGTTGGAACGAGCTTTGATTTGGATAGGGACCAAATGAACCCTTGGAACCCAGGCTCAAAAAATGCTGCACAGGGGCGGAGGATACATTTGAGAGGTCAGTCAATGTAACATATTCCTTGGGATCATGCTGTGGCACCTCCCCGCCCTCATAATGCCGAAATAACCCAAAGACATTCCGTGTAGTTTCTACAATGTGGCGGGGTCGCGGGTTAGCGTTCACAGGTTGCCCATCCGAAGCATGGGAGGTTATGGCTGTGCGAGGGGTCAGTTGAAAAACGGCTTCAGCATCCGGCAGAACCGAGTTGATGGCCGGAGGTGGCAGAGCGGACAATTTTTGCGGAAGAATGTCTCAGGATCATTTTGGCAACTGATGATTCACCCTACGAGGTCTACACTCAGCTAAAGAAAGACTGGAATCATCCAAGTCATGTTGTGCCATACCAGGATCGGTATTAACGGGAGTGTTGAGGCTAATGTTCTCAACGCTGTGTGTGTCCTCATGCTGGGTTGAGCTGTGTTGGTTCGCACTAGGAGGTATAACAGAGAAATCATACCGGAGAAGCCACCGTCCCCACAGAAGCACAAGCTTCCAAGTCAAGGCGACCCCCTGGCGGGCCATCTTGATTGCTCTCCGAATCAGCAACAGATTCAGAAAACATACGTCGCCTTTTTCCACTGTCCCAGAGCTCCTTTGCTTTGGTGAGCACCCCCGACAGCCGCTTCTTGGTCCTGGAACAACTGCGCTCGTGTGTGCTAAACATGTTGGGTTGGTAAAATGCTCGACCACATACACAGGTCCGAACGTAGGAGGAGACCTGAGAGTTGCCTGTGGATGATGACGGAGGGTGTTACTCGCATCCAGTATGAATCCTGATACATGCTTACTGCAAGTAGTGTCTCGGCCGCCATCTGGTCCACCTATGGTGGACATATCTTCTGTGACAATCCCTCTGTTCACGAAAACCAGCTTGAGCTTCGATACCTATTGTAAGGTAGGAATGGGCAAGAGAAAATCAAAAGACAGCTAAGCCGACTCAGATTTCCACTGCAAGGGCAAAAATGACGAGAACAGGTAAGCCGTTCAAGTTGTTGTGTTCCATGAGGTAGCCTGAGAGAAGTCCGAGGTAAAAGTCAACTTCACAGTCTCGGATTGGGATGTCACCACGAGCAGAAGCAATGATGAGAGAACCTGTAGTTGAAGAAGTGGGGTGAAGCAGGCACCTTGAACCTTGTCACGTGGGTATACAAGCCCCGAAATCTACAGATTTGAATGCGAAAGCGGCCTTAGTCTTGTGGCCTGGTGCCCGCCAGCATGTTTGGCAGTGCAAACAAGTCCCCGTTTTGGAACATGCTCGACGTTTCCTGGCAGTGTTCATCATCTCACCATTGCAAAAGGATGGTCTAACTGTCCTCATGGTCACTTTCTGAATACCTCCAAACTGTCCTTGTCGGGTCTCAAAGAACGGTTCAACTGTCTTAGGGGCTTACTTGGATTGTTCAATTAAGCGATGAAGCACAGGGCTGTTTAATCGGCCCTTTGTCTTTGACACTTTTCCTTCCTCATGGGCCCATATAACAGACTCCTGGAGAAGCTATTTATACTGTGTAACACATTTTGCAACTGCCAAATTCATATCAACACAACTGCCCATTATGACAACACTCAACCTTGAAGTCATCGCATGTGAGCTTGGAGAGATGTGGAACCCCTGGTTTCTGCCAATGGATACTTACTATTGGGTGTGTCTGAATTCCAAGAATCCAGAAAGCATCACTCCCTGGGACGACTCCCTGTGTGATGCAATTCGATTCAAGTCGGGAGAGTACCGTGACTGCGATTGGGCTCTTTACCCCCGCATGTATTCTAACCGCCGGCCCTGGGAGGGATTTATTCCACAGCCTTCAGTTGTAGTGCTTGAAGGTCCCCACAGATGGGTATGGCTAGGTTGCACTGAGCCAGCTCACTGGACGGAGGCAATTGGGGACCAAGTACAACTGAAACCGGAGGTTGTCAAAGCCGTGGAAGCAATATACACAAAGGTCGAACATATGGCACATCAGGTTTGTGAGCTGTATCAAATACCTCAAGGTGAATGTCCGTCCATCAGCAATCAACAATGGCTACGTCAAGAATTCATGTTGGCTAAGTTGGTGGCACCACAGCTGTGGGACCTCAGAAGAAATGTGGTGGATCTCCTCGGGTTCGTAGCGTGGAAGGTTCTGCATGATGAACAGGGCTGGCAGACTAGGGCCTGGGACCCTACATTTGTGGATGAAGTCTTGGGAATTAGGTTCCTGGAATGCGCAAAGCGAGGCATTCACATTAAAGCCCCTATGTCAGACCTTGCGCTAATAACAAAAGGGTTGACATATGGGGTACTGGTGCATTACACTTGGGAACCTGAAGTCAGGAGCCCACAGTCTCCCGTGGATATGAAAGTGCAAAACTCTCATCCGTACAATCACCTCGAAGGCAAGAAGGCAGCTCCCCCCTCCTCTCAGGCAAAGCCGAAGTCGAAAGTCAGGGGTGTACAACACATGCCAGAGGGAGAAACTTCATTGCTAGGAGGGAAGAAGGTAGCCAAAGTGAGGATAAGGAGTTTCGTGGTCCTGGTGGACAAAGAGCACGTACGTGAAGTGACTTTCCAAAGTAAGGCTAAACACCTGCTGCAAACCTATGGGGGGAAAACTCACCAGCACCCCGAAGGAGATATCGAGGTGATCAGTTCAGCGTACGAGCCTGACAATGACAAAGAGGGCTTGGGGAAGCAATACCCAATCTCCATGTTTGTCATATCCCGTACAGCCATGCACCCGTATCCACCACTCCGAGTCCTTTCCAGATACTTCCACATCCTTCCCTTGCCTCCATCTAACATATGTTGGACTTAACGTTTTTCAGAACTTGTCATTCCGCTTCCGGTCCACCGGACTCTCCGCCGGTCCCTCAGACCGAACACCACCTCGTTTGGATCTTCAGTATGTTGTCATTTACAGTTTCCATATTATTATGCATCGCTTTGTTAGCCTCCATATTAACCTTATCATTTATCCTCCATCTGTCATACTAATTCTATGTACATAGCCTCCTCCATTCTCCAGACCCACTCCGTACTCCAGAGCTATACCTTTAGTTGTTTTCTTATTGTTCTCATTGCATCGGTTTCCGGTTACCATACTCTGTAGCATAGCCCGACTCCGTACTATATATATTGCTCCAATGTATCTATGTACTTCAGTTTGAATATCATCTAAATTACCTCCTCTGTTTTCCGCCTCTGATCCCCTCTCCAATTCCCCTCCCTAAGTCTAATCTAAGACTTCCTCAGTTTTCCCTTACCCTCTGTATCACTCTGACTTCTTCCGACTTATCTCTGAAATCCGGAACTGAACTTGAGCAAAGGCGCAGCACATAAGCTGAAGCCAATGTTCCATTCCGAACTCCGGAATCAGTTCGTCAATCCCTATCTATATTCCTACGCTTACTCCTTCGTCCGGAGTTCCCCGGAAAGCACCAGAGGAACCATATTTGACAATGTTGTCGAAATGGACCGGCTCCGCAGCAGAAGTCACTTGCTTGGACGACAATGACAATTGGGTCCCCCCGGAAGTGGTGAGAATCCAGCACGAGTGGATATTCTTGCCACCAGAAGGACAGTCAAGTGTCCCGAGGAGGCTGCAAGCAGTAGCAGCAACGCAACCTGTAACGTTGTTGTTGCCGCACCTATCTTATGCACCTGTACTCAGGCAACATCTTCCTCCAGCCTCAACGCAGCAAGGAACCGCCTTTGCTGTAGCAAAGCCCACAGTTCCGGTCACTGTTGAAGCTAGCACGGAGCTCGAAAGTGCGAGAATGGAACACGCTCCCATGTACACCCCAAAGTTAATTGGTTTCGACGATGGGGATGGGATGGATGTGGACCGTTTAGCCAGTAGCTGTAACGCAGATGATGCCGCGGAAGAGCCTGACAATTCAAGTGGTATTCAGGGCATCAAAGGGACTCATGCCGCCGCGACGACGGTCTCGCTAGCGGACAAAAGCCGTGAAGAGGAAGTCGGCGAACATCTTGTGGAAACTGTAGTGCAAATAGGCCGTGTAGAGGATGGACGGACATGGAAGGAGGGGAGTAGAGGTCGAACCTTGGCTCGTACTCATTGTTATCCTTCACCTAACAACGGGAAGAGGGCGCGGAGAGAAGATTCTGCCTCTGTGGTTCGGAGGCCACGAGGCCATGACGTCTGGCAACCTGGACCCGCTGGCTCGCAAAACTGGTCTCTCTCGCCACCAAATCGCGCGAAAGTGATTTCACGACCGCCCTCCCAGGGAAAATGTGGGTGGCCATGTGACTCTCATGCATGTTCTCCCTCAAGACACTCGCCCATGTGATTGTATCACGATGAGGGGGTGCCCCCCCAACGGCAATCGCCAGTACAGGCCGACAGAACGTGACCGTTGCCCAAAAGGCCTAAGCCGTCGTTAGAGCAGAGATCGGGGCTTTCGCTCTCACATGAAGCAGAGGTAGGACCGTCTTGTCATAGTATTGGGCGAGAAGCAGTGCTACATGGCCGGTTGCAGGGTTGTCCTCACCACAACATCACAGCTGCACAGTGGGTGCGCAAATAGTTCACTTCCGATGTTGACCCGTTCTTGCCTACAACGTCTACAGTGCTGGCGGGTTTTGTACCTCCCATGATGGGAACACATTTACGCCAAGGACGTTTGGAAGTATGCGCTATGACGGCGATACAATGTCATGTGTGGTTGGCGGAACAACTGAAACCCAGTGATCTCATGGAGCGTTGTCTAGCTTTGGGCATGCCCTTTAGAGTATGGATCCCTCTGGGTTATATGAATTGTTTGATCCCCCCCCAGATTATCAAAGTCTAAGGGAAAGCCGATGCATCTGCAGATCATGCACACCGTGATGTCAAAAAAGGATTTGGAGGAGGCATGCACTGAATACCTGTCAAAGGTTATGACGCTCCTATTGCAACCCCACGCACGATGGCTACTCACTATGGGTGGTCTACTTTGGCGTATAGCGTTAGAATACGGCCCACCAACACTATACCAGGCAGCACTCGCGGGACCTTCCATCGACACAACATTGTACAACTTGGGGGAATATCTTCCAGACTCTGGTGAAACAGACAACATCATGTCGGAAACGGAAATCGAGGTACTTTGAGGGGGGATCAAGGGGGCAACCACTTGCCAGCGCTTGTACCTATGGCTGTCACCGAAATGTTCGAGGACTCAGGGTGATGGACGGTAGAATGGTCAGAACGCAACGAGTCCTGGTTTGGGTTACGTACAACTCTCATTGCAGGACGATCACCTGCAGCCTTTCAGTCCAGGAAGGCCTGGAGGAAAGCCTTCAAGAGTTTTCCACACAACAGGCTCACAAAAGGTTCAATAATTGGCACAACCTTGCACGCTGAACAACTCTTGCACTCCGATGTTTATAAGTTTAGCACTATACTGGCCCTGGCAGTGTTCTAGCGGAAACTCGTTTACCAAGGGCCTATGTGACATACCCTACTGCTGTCCCACTGGTCCAATTAGTACGATCTCTTATATTCCCATTTTACATACCAGGAATTCCTCACCATGACTTGAATTCCATGGTAACTAAACATATGGCTATCTACAAAAATACACATTTTTTTTGTGCTGCTCTTCATGATCAGCACTCATATGGAGTCTAAGTCACTGCGTTCTAGAGTCTTGTCAAGCGGGTGCGGAAAGACCTGACCACTTATAGTACATCATCTATTATCATACAAAAAACCCAAAGCGCAATACATGGACAAAATGCAAAGTATTATCTGAGGGAATTTTCAAAAGACGGGCACAGGACCACTGAGTCCATCATCCTCACTCTTCAGGGTTGGGTGGTGCAACATGCCTGTGTAAAGGGTCATGACGAGTGTTGAAAATACCAGATACCAATTAAACTCACGTGCTTATGACGTTCATGATATATTCTTCAAGCCTAGCCCAGTATGTAGAGTCAGCAGCGAGCTTGTTGTGAAGAGTCCCATCAATGCGTGTTCCAAACATGATGACTTCATGGTCAATGTGAATGGTACAGTCGCTGGACGTGTTGCCGATCACCCTCCGATGAAGGCAGTAGTAAACCTTTGAATCAGATAGTTTAGTGCATCAAGGGGTATGATTGATTTAAAAACGCTTACTGATGTTAAGATCACAACAATGAATTTCTTACCGTTGGTAGGGTTCAACACTCCAGGTTGTCGAAGGACCTTAGCGAGGGTTTCTGAACCTCGCATAGCGGAATTGATGATTGTGCAAATGTCATCGGTGAGAACATAGTTAGGCTGCATTTGGCTGTGTGTTAGTGAGCACCACTCAAAATACTCATGATCACCCACCTCCTCACCCATAAAGCGGTCGTTTTTGAGCAGCCTGGAAGTGCGGGCACTGATCTCGGCCACGGTCACTGGACTGTCATCCGGCATGGGTTGAAACAGACCGAATATTCTTTTTTTAGGGTTCGGCGTGGAGTTTTTCTTAAGACCATCAGGGTCGAACATCTTGCAGGTGGTCCTCGCGAGGAGGTGGATAAAAGTGGACTCAAAAAACAGTCCCATCTAGAAACAGACGGTGTACACCATAAATAGAGGGTACTGAACACGACAACTTACTGTCGCCAGAGTGGTTGGGGGTATCTTGGTTACCCCAGGTCCTGATACAAAGGGTTAATTGAATAACTGTGCATATGGATGCACAAACCTGCATCCACAGGCTCTACTTGAACGACTCCAAGTCTCGCGGTGTCGATCTTGATGTGGACTTGTGCTAGAACAAACACAAAACCAACACCCCAGACTCTGACGGAACACACAACAGAGATCGGTCAGGCAGCCTGGTTGTTCGTAGTGGGATGGCTACACTTGACTATAACCAAGGATTCCAATAGGGAGAGATTAGAGGAGCACTGCTTTATCAATGGAGACAAAGCAGGTTTGAGAGCGAGATAGAGCAACGTCGATCACCAGAGTGACCAACAGACGTAAATGCAATAAACCGTAGACGTATATGAACCGAGTATTGATGTGGTGAAGGCCAATCTGGATGCCTAATCGTTAGGCACTTGGACACTTCAGAAAATCGACGTAATGCAATAAACCGTGGACTTGAATAAACCAAATATTGACGTGGTGAAGGCCAATCTGGATGCCTAATCGTTAAGCACTTGGACACTTCAAAAATGCGATGTGGACGTAGTGAATCAAAGGTAAAAGCTTGATTGAGGGTAACTAAAGTACAGGGGTTTTTATACTACAAGAGTCCCTATGCGTGAACGTTTGGAATGGGCTACGCAAAGGTAAGATGAGTAAGACAAAGGTGAAGTGCGAGAGCGAAAGCGCCTCTAAAGGATAGGGGTAGTAAGCGAAAAGTAAGCAAACGACTAATGCGAGAAAGGAAAGTAAGCAATGAATAAGGAAAGCAGCGCAAAGCTATACGATCCATAAATAAAGACAATAACACGTGAAAATGTTAGTCTAAAGATAAATGAAGGCTGAGTGAGCGACACAGGAATGTCTGAATAAGCAAGAACAATTGTCCAATGATAAGAATAGATAAAGGAAAAGATGAATA
>MU266794.1:0-13955 GCA_021014945.1 Leucogyrophana mollusca | reverse complement strand
TTTGAAACAATCTTATCATTGTTGGCTGATCTTATCTCTGGTGCCTGGTCCCTGATCGAAAATGAACATCAACACGAATATTGAGGAACTGTCCACACCTGTTCGTGGCATACTAATGCAACAATCACGGTAACTACCCACCTAGCATGTTGCAAGTACCACAGTAGTTGAGCAGTAGGCAAACCGGTCAGAAATGCAATAAACGCGCTGTTGCAACACAATCATGCCATTGCAACAGCGCTATCCTACCAACTTGAATGCACTCCCTCTTCCGGGCGTACGCCGAACTACTCCCACTGGAACGCACGATCCGTCGCGGGACGGAATCAGAGCCGTCGTACGCGGGGGGAACCGAGTGTAAGTTGGGTACGTGGTGCCGCGGCGAGTACGAGGGTGTTGCATCGTGTGCGGGGGTGTTGCATCGAGGACGGGGTGTTGCATCGGGTACAATGGGGGTGTTGCACCGAGTACCCGAGTGTTGCATCGAGGCCGAGGGTGTTGCATCGAGAACGAGGGTGTTGCATCGGGGGGGACAGCGGGGGTGTTGCATTGAGTACGCGAGTGTTGCATTAGGGACACAGGTACTGCATAAGTATTGCATTGAGAGCGAGGGTGTTGCATCGCGTACGGGTGTTGCATTGCGTACCAGGTGTTGCATCGGCTCCCAGTTACAGACGAGCCATATATATCCTAGGCACTCAGACACACGAATTCCGCAGGGCTTCTGAGAAGACCGATGTTCCTCACGTTGATGGTCCACCCTTCCCTCGCTGCCTCACCAATCAGCGGGACCGCTTGCCATCAATTCCAGTCAGAAGATGAGCAATTCTAACATTGATCGATCCAGTACCCGGTTCTCGGTGTTGTAGCGGTCCGAGCGTCCGAGCTGGCCCCAGACTCTGGCCAAGTAACCGGATTGATTATTACTTTGATCTTCTTAATTTAATGAATCAGGCGCAAAAGAAGGAATGAAGACGAGTCATCATTGCAAGTAAGATATATCAACATGTACAAGAAATGGTGGAGGGCGATGACCTGACTTGGACCAATCTACGTGGATCCTTGGGAGTCATCAGTGTCCATTCCCTCGTTAGCAATATCCAGAAGGCGTTGTGTATCCCGCCACAAATGAGTAAAGTGCGCTGCCAACGATCGTCGAAGGGCTGCCTGACGCAGCGCATAAGCTATCAGGCCTTCCTTCATGATAGCGTCCCCAGGAAAGACCTTCTGGGCCCGATCAACCCACTGTTCAGCTTGCCAATTGAAGAATTGCAGAATCCTACGTTTCTCCTCGAAAAGGAGTTCTACCTCCTCAGACCAGCGTGCAGCCCGTGCTCTGGCCTTACACCACTCGATACGCAGCGCTAACGGGACAAAAATCAGCGCGAGCTAAGTCAGTGATGGGATACATGACGCACCGTCCTGCAGCCCTTCGTCTGAATTATCTGCCGCTCCCCGCATCGTCCAGATCCACGTCAACTGTCTCCTTCCTTCCGTGCCCGCTTCCAGCAAGTCTACCATTGGCTTGACGTCGTCGTCCGTCAGAGCTCGGAAGGTGTTCTGCCAGCCAACCATATTCAAGATCGGGCTCAGTGAATGGAGAGCTGCGTGTGCGGCGCGATATCTGGCTTTGCATGCCGTAGATTTTGCGTCCACGGTTTTGAGGGTGTTCCTAGCGCGAGTGTTGGCCCCCTGTCCACGAAGAAAACGATCCTTGAAACGATTCAGGTAAGACGATAGCCGCAGGCTTTGGCGCAACTCGTTCAAGGCGTCGCCGGCTTGAGCGTACCGGAGTCGCCACTCGATGGACCGAAGCTCTTGATCACAGACTACCCCTCTTGGCAGTTGCGATGGCAACCAGAGCTTCTGGTTTTCAGCTTTCTCGATCTCCTCCTCTGTTCCCGAGGTACCGTTGCTTCCGACGCGCAAGGCCACTACACCTGGGATATAAAGAGCTTGTATTTTGGCCCAAGCGTCAATTTTCCGTGTCAGAGCGTTTCTGCGGTTCTGAATGGTTGCCCTCTGCTTGTCGGTAGCATGTTGCCCAAGTAATTTGACGTCCTCGCAAAGCCGCCGTCTGAGAAAGGCATTGCTGGTAAGTAGGGTGGGCGCCTGGGATGACGGGATGCGTACTGTTGTTCTTCGACATCCAGTCCCGCGCTGATGAGCACGCTGGGAGTGACTTCTTCGTGCAACGGAGCGCTGCTTTCATTGGCGAGTTTCTGGGCATCGTCTTGGGCCAGCTGAAGGCGTACAGTGGCTTGTGTCATTGCTGGCGATCCGGAACGCATCCTTATCAGCGACAACAAGCAAAGTTGGCGGATCTCACTTACTCTCCACCCTCTTCTCGAATGGATTCGGTTGTGTGGGGTCGCTCTCCCAAGCTTCAGCCTCTTTCCGCCACGAGGTCAATATTGACACGGGCTCGTCTGTTGAACCTCCGGCCAATGAAGCGGTTATCCTGGAGCTCTCTATTGACTCTTCCAGAAGCCTAAGATTTTCGAGGTGAGAATTGCGCTCCGGTATGGCCTCCTGAATCTTTCGCAAGACAGTGGCCCCTGCGCTGAGTGAGTAAAAAAAACTAAGTGTTGAGCATTAACGTACCCAACCCCACTACCTTCTTCCAATTCCAATCGCCGAAGTGGTCGTCAAGCGTATCCCGGCGATTCCCAGGTCCCATTTCCTTGGTACTTGATGCCACCGGATTGATATTCGCCCATCCGCGCTCTGGAGCTTCCCCGTCCGTGCGTCCGACCCCTCGAATGAAGTTGAAGGAAAACTTGGTGTGACAAGGGACAACGTGAGCCGGCAAGTGAAATTTTGGCACAAAGAACGTGATTAGTTTGGCGGTATAGTCGAGTTGATTCGAAGGCGCCAGCCAGGTCATTCGATGCCATAACTTTTTATGCCACTGACAGGCGATGTCGTATGAAACGTTGAGTACCGTCACAGAAGAGTGTTTGAGGGCGGAAAAAAATAGATAGTCCATGTTGACGTATCTGTAACGAAAATTAATCAATAGACGCTGTTCATCAAAGTCCAGAACACACACTTTTCACCCTTCTGGAGATCCCCGACCCCAGCCGGGAGCTTCATGTTATGTCGTGCGCAATCAATCGTGCCTACCCCGGTTGCGGCAAGACCCCTGGATGATTTCGTGTCTGCCATGTCGACAGCACTGTGGCTGGAACAAGTGCTTTTCTGTCGGAAATGTCAGGCTCGAAGAGGTCCCCTAGTTCGGAATCAGGCAACTCACCTCCTGCAACTCATCAATCCGCTCCAGCAAGTGCGTTTTGTATGCGAGTTCTTCGACGAAGTACGCCCAGCCCCGACTCAAACCAGGGTCTACAGAATCCTTGGATACGGCTTTGCGCTTGAGGCGGAAGTTCGCGTCGATGGCGACAAACAGACCATATATCCAACTGCCAAATAATGTCACATCAGTTACGAACCAGGGGACTTCAATAACAGACTTACCGCCTACTCGAAGATACTGATTGCCAGCCGTCTGGCAAGTTCTTGCCTGGATGAGGGCAAGCGGGACAAGTGACCGCAAGCTCGCCCTCTTTGGTATCTTCAACACCTCCAGGTTCATGACCTCGTCCAGAACGCTTGACCATCTTGAGGTGACGCCATTCACGGATCATGCGCATAAATGCCTCATACCGATCCTTTAAGGTGTGAGACGACAAAACGGGCATATACAATTGACGGGCTCACTTTCAGAGGTTTCAGACCTGTATTGTCTGTCCGACGGGCTAGTGCGTGATAGAATTCGTAGGGAGACACCTTGGATTCGAATGACAGAAGGTGATACTCTTCTAGCAAGCGGAAGGTGGCGGCTGTCTTCGGATCGATTGTTGTCGAAGGAAACCACGCCATACGCAATAACTGTGTTGTACGAGCCTCCGCTGTCTCACACCCGCAATAATCCAGGCCAACCTCATGGATTCCGTGACTGTCAATGACGACGAACTCATCCCCAAACGCTGTGGTCGCGTTCATGCATCTGTCACCCACGTTGTGGCCTAGTTGGATGCGCAGACCGAGCTTTTTCAGACTTGTGTGCTCGAAGTATTCCCCTGTCCACTCCTGCTCAACTAGTCAGCATTCAGCCCACGTCATCAAAGTCCATCACGCTCACCTCAATCCTGTGCAGAGGGGAATGGGCGTGTTTCTGCACAACACAATCAATGCAGTGCATGTCGACCCCGAAACAGTCTTCGCATCGGTAGCGCGACGATGCGTTCTTGCAGCTGCTACAGAGCTCATCGATCCCCTGCACGCCTCTGCCCTCGAGCCGAATGAGTTCCTCCAAGAACTTTTGTCGTTCGGGGAGCCATAATAATAACGGGTTGTCCTGCGAGATGAGGGTGTTAGAGGACACGGAAAAGCGATGCATTGCGCTCACCCCGGCGGTTCGTCTTCGCTTGGCCGGTAGCTCCAAAACGTCCAAATCGACCTCAGGAGGAAGATTGTCGACACAGTCAATCGATGGGCTGTACTCCAGGTCCACGTCCATGTTGTTCTCGGCATCCCCACGCTGTTGCTGGGCCGTCTTCTGCTTCTTGTTCTGGTTCTTCTCTGGTTCTGCCGTGACTGTAACGAGCTGGGTGCTTGGTTGGAGCTCTCCGTTGTCCCTGGAGATATACTTAAATGCCCGAACAAGCTTCTTGGTCGATGGCCCCTTCGGTAACGTCGGCGTGAACAACTTGATGCGAGTTCTTGCTGCTGGTCTGCGGTATCGCTGAACATCCGCCTCAGTGACAATATAGGTTGTTGATGATAGGGCTGATGAAGACGAGCTTTCAGGGGGGGATCTGAGGAATACAGCACATCAACAGAAGCGTTCGTGGGGGGGTGGCGCTACTCACTAGAACCACCACTGACACGCGCGCGAAGGAAAACGTGGGACATTGCGGCAACACCCAGTGAACCCAGCGATTGATGGCCGTAGAAAATGCCCTTGACCTTGCCGATACAGAGATAGTGCGTTGTATTGTAGTTGGGAGGGACCAATCGGCGCTGGCGTAATGTATCCAAGATAGATGAAGCCGTGGTAGAGTTAGAGACCACTGAAGTCAACATGTAAGAGTGTCTACACCTGACAACTCGGTGATCACCTACATAAAGGTACAGATCCCTCCTTCGCGCCCATAACAAACACGGTGAAAAGGTGGTTCTGGGAGATGCGACGCAGACGATCGGTGCGCATATGAGATATGTGCGACCTGTGATAACGACTGACAGAAGGCCGAATAATACGATTAAAAGCGAAAAAACGCGGAAATGCGCGCTGGCCTTGACAAAAGTCTCAGAGCAGGCAAAAGTCTTAATGGACGAATACTCACATAACACAAGCAGGATGAGCGTGAAATAGCCGTATAAGAATATACAACCAAGAGTCACAGAGCGCGTATAGTTAGGATCCGATGACTGGATGAGACCCGCTGTCCCCATGAAGCCTTTAACACAAGGCACGGTGAGCAGGACCAATGAGCCTATTATTGCTATATTGACGAGGAACCACGCCCAAGCATTGTGGGCCAGTGTTAGCGTGGTGGTGGCTGACAGTGTAGCACACGAGCGCCGCGTCCGAGAAAGCACGGGGAGGGACTCCCCGACGAGCGGGTCCTGAGACATCAACAAGACTGGGTAGCCGCTGTTGTCGTCGCTGTTGTCGTCGGGCGTCGGCCGTTTGATTGAGCATCCATAGAGGCCTACACTCCAGACTCTTCATGCCATCAACAACTCGTGGAAGACTTCTTGATTTGAACGGATCCGCCATCGAGGCCGACATTCCAGACTCTTCACGCCATCAAGAAGTCGGGGAAGTCTTCTTGATTCAAACGGATCCGCCGTCGCCATTTGGGGGAGTCCCGACAAAGGAACTTGGTGAGATGACGCCAAGTCTACCTTGACTCATGTCGGCGAGAGATCCTATCAAGCAGAACCCCAACACATGCTGCGCTTCGTATGACTCGAGCCGATGTAACCCATGCATGGTAATCGTACCTACATGTTGGCCACTATTAATACTCATTGCCACAATCCAAGTCATAGACCTACCTGAATCAGAGCTGCCAGCGGAGCAATCTACTCCGGTCAAGACTGCGTGGCGAGAAGAGTCCGTGTATGGATCGAGGACGCGTGATGTGATCCAAAGAACTACAGATATATTCGAAGGCACATGTACGATTTGATGCTCTTCGCTGGACTTTGTGAATGGCGAAAATGCAATGCATCCAAACATGAACAATTATAATGCCGCGGACTTGCTTTGTTGGGATTTTACTTGGCTCACAGTGGCGCTGTTGCACGCGGAGCCCCAAAGAGGCTTCTCCATGACATCCATTATGGGCAAGGAGTTCTCCCAACACACGCCATCACGCTTATTTTCGACCGACATCTCTGCAAACACTCACATTCGTACGCCTCGTGCATTTTGGCAGATCGCACTGGGAAGCTCTTTCTGCGGTCTCCATGAATCGCAATCGCATAAAGCCTCCGCGTCCGGCCATCCCAACCTCTCCGTCCCTAACCGCCAGCCCTTTCACTTGCGACCATCCATTCAGCCCTCAAAGTTTTCAACAATGACCAACCTATCCTTCACCCCTGCCGCGTTGCCCGCCGCAGAGGAGCAAGATGGTTTGAACAGTATGTCCGCCCCCTCGAGTAGTTAATGGCAGTGTACTGACGTTGTTATGCAGTTCAAGCTATCATGGCTCTGATCTCTACCATGTCGATCAGTAGGGAGACGGCCGACACCCTCTCCGCTGCGATTAGCGCTGCCGTTCCCGACTCCACTGTCAGCCCCGCCCCTGCGCCCACCGCATCCGAGACGCCTACCAGCCCTGCTACCTCTTCCCTCCCCTCTCCCACTACGCCTGTTACTCCTGGGCCGGATATCTCCGCCTCTCCGCCCGCGCTGGCCCCAGTCGCTGACGTTGTGGTTGCGACTATCACCCCCGCCGCAGTGCCCGTCACGCCAGGGTCTCTTCCTGCTGCACTTGCCCCCGCCGCAGTTGCCCCCGCAGTAGCTACTACCTCCCCGGCCTTTACCCTCCCGGTCCCCGCTGGGCATGACCCCGTCGTGTACCAAGGGTATACATACTACGTGCCGAGGGACGGATCTCCGACTCCCTTCTACCTTGTGACCAAGGGACGCCATCTGGGCGTCTTCTCAAGCTGGTAAGTCGGTCGCTTAAATGGCCGTCTGACGCCCACTGACGCCCATGCAGGCCGAAGGCCAACCCCCAAGTCATTGGTGTCAGCC
Source organism: Leucogyrophana mollusca (assembly GCA_021014945.1). Lineage (NCBI taxonomy): Eukaryota > Fungi > Basidiomycota > Agaricomycetes > Boletales > Leucogyrophana > Leucogyrophana mollusca. Next base: position 6,679 of record MU266794.1, on the reverse strand, counting down.
GAGCGGCCTTCACCAAGGTCATGACCATCGCGCGTGGTGTGGAAATGATGGAGGAATCAATTTCCACTGGACAGGCGGAGTTGTTGACTTAGGAGCGTTGGGTGCTGCAGCCGCCGTCCCTTGATTTTTTGTTACAACTGTTGTATGGTGTATATCCGTTGCCACGTGAATAAAGGCCCTTTCTTGCTACTACCTCAGTGTATTGTTTAAGTCGTCGCACCAACATATGACCTCGTAAGTCAGCGTATCAACATATAAGTAACCTCAGTGTATCATTTAAGTTAGTACATCGACATTATATGAAACCTGATTACACCCTCGACGTTCAGCGGTCATGAATGCCTGGCATATGGTCAGCGACTCGGCTAGAGTACATATAATATATTTTGTTGCTGGTTCGAGCGCTGGGTCTCGATAAAACTCGCTTACCTGTGAGATATGACTGCAAATTATAAGCTGGTGCCGACTGGACTCACCAGACATCACTCGGTAACAGAATATGGTTACGCCCGCAATTTTATTAGGGCGAGTCAAGAAGTAAACCGAGTTCATTCATATTTGCTATAGGGATCTCTGATGAAGTGGTAAATCTCCTATAGCCGTGAATTACTAAGTAACTGGCACGCGTTTGTGCACTTCCTCTTACGTCCAGTTTGATACTTGACCGCCACCACCGACAATCTCGTTCATCATGGGCCGTCCTCGCAAGTACCAGACCGACGCCGAGAAATCCCAAGCAGCTCGGCGTTATAGGTCCACTTACTACTACAAGTACGCTGGTATTGTGGTCGTCGAGTCAGTACTGATCACGCCTTTCAAGGAACCAAGAACGCATCAGCCAAAAACTGAAAGCAAAGTATAATGCGCACAACGCTTGTCCAAAGTGAGTGCGCGCGACGTTGTCTGGTGCGCTGAGTCGTTAACCAGACCTTTACTCGCTGGCGTCCACAGACCACGCAGCCCACCTACTCTGGACGTTGAATGCTCCACAAAGAACGTTTCGCGTTGTCAGCCTCCACCCACTAAATCGGCTAATATCACAAAGTATGTTTACTACTGTGATATGAAACCCGAGAGTAAGATTAACAGTGTTCAACAGCACAGTCGAAACTCTTAATTCGATTGAGGACAACCTTGTCAGTATTATCAACGGCTCCTCCCGCTGTTACATCGAATCACTTTACGTCGTCTATGTCAACAGTGGAGAAGCCCACCAGTACGATCACATCTACAAGGCCTTAGAGCTGGCTGAACAGGCAGAGCGGCGCATGGATGTGGTGAAGGGACAGCTGTCCCTTGGGGAAGGTGTCGAGGTTTGCTACAACAACACCATCGGCACCCGAACTCAAACGATGTCCCGTAAGGTGCGCAGTATCATCGGTGCTTTAGAGGATATACTCTGTCTAGCGATGGAGGGTGCGGACCTGGTGCGTCTTCATGACGCAGGAAGCTTACTTTACCAGACCACTGAGGATATTCGTACGTTGTCATGATTGTGTATATAGTTTATTGCCTTCTCTAACACTGGCTCTATTTCATGAATGGCGTTTGCATAGGGGGGAGTTCTTTACAGTAGATACTACCCTCCGTCTTACCGTCAGCCTTGCAGTGACTCTCCACCAGCCCCAATGCGTAAACCCCCGTAACCGGATGCCGGGTGTTAGCGTGCCGGACACCAACATAGAATCACCACAACATTAACACCGTGATCTGCGCACTATCACCGTTATCTGCGCACTATCACCGTTCATAACGTGCACAGCCCACGCGTGAGTTTCATTTCGCTTGTTTCATAACTATAGACTTCAAGGTACGCTGTGTCAAGTGTTGTATTTTCAGAGCACTGACGCTATTAAGATGCCCCCCGTTCCCACCGCATGTCCCAACCGTGAGATGGTGCTGCGACGCTGTGATGTGAGTACACGCTGGTGTCGATCGGATGCAATACTGATGGGTTTCACATTTAGGGTCCGAGTACCATCACCATGATGACCACCGAGCAAAAAGTCTGGCTGTTGCAACGGGCGACCGAATATATGCTTGTCATGGATGGAGGTGACCGCGCCGATCGTGTCGGCTTCTTCGGCCGTTTGACCAGCGAGTGGCAGACATATTGGCCAGAGAAGGCCGTTGTATTCCCCCGCTACCCGGCGTCTCAAATATTGACGGATGCAGAACAGGGGAGGTTAACAAGGGCACTCATCGCGCGTCGCCATGTGAGTCCAGCCATTCTGAACTTGCTATTAAAATGCTAACTTATTTTCCTAGCGTTTGAAAGCGTGGCTCCGATGGTACCGCGTTCGCGCTTTGGAATCCCAGCGGTTCGTGGCGAGTATCGAGCCTGTGTCAAGCCCGTCAACCGAGGAACTTCTGGTGGCTATTAAGGGGGTAACAATCTCTTCGTAGGTTAATAGTAGGCTATGTAGATTGGGGCCGACAGTCTGTATATACACACCGAAAACCTTGCAAGCTTATGCGCCTTGTGTGACGCGCTGGTTTTCAATCTGGCATTCCGTGCAGCACACATGAACCCCGAATTGACCGACGCATTAAGGTTTAAGGCTGTATAGTTAAGCGGGATGGCCCGCATTGCATTCTCGAGGCAGCGTGTGTGTGAAAATTTGTCCTCCATATTTCTCCCATTAAAAAAATCCTACACGACGTCAAAAAGTCCACCGGCTGAAAATTATACAAGTAAGCATCTCGTCATCTCGTCCGGTGACTCATTCGCTTAATATTCTTCATAGATGGCGAGACGTGTCAAGAAGGTGCGCGGAGGTGAAAATAACGAGGCTTTAACGTTACTGATTACTCTCCATTGTAGACTAGCGCAACTTCCAAGTCCAAAAAGGAGTGGACCACTGTAGAGCAGAAAGCGTTTCTGACGGGGGAGATGCCTGGCTGGATTAAATGTATTCCAACCAAGAACTATACTAACTTTATGGCTACTTTGTGTACCAAATGGTTTGCGCAGTTCTCGGAGCGAGACGTCTGGTTCAAGGATGTTCCTCACGATCAGGAACTAACCGACGAACAAACCCAACTTCTTTCCACGAAGATTCAATCCCGCAAAAAGGTTAGCGCTCATTTGCCGTTAATTATAGTCATGTGGCACTGACATTTGATACCCGGCAGCAATTAAAACAATGGATGCGTTGGCACACAAATTCCTCAAGGCAGAGGTCCGCAGACAGAAAGACCCTATCTCTCGTCGACGAACTTATCGACCCAAAAACGCGCACGAAGAAGGAGTGGGAAATTTACTCAAAGAAGTACTACGACAAGGTGAAGCAGACTGTGGACGAGGACCTCAAGACCGGTGACTATGCAACTGCCGGGCATAAGGCAAATGCGGCCCGTTTGTGTATCGAGAAGGCATTGGCAGAAGAGTCGCCTGAAGTCAAAGCTGAGATAAGGAGGTTATATGAAGAGGGCAAGGAGAAAAAGCGGAGCGAGAAGGCCGCAAACAAGCGGGGTAAAAATACTACCTCCTTGGCAATCGCCCCGGTCATCGATCCAATGGTCGTCCTTCAGTAAGTCCTCTTGCCGCAATTTGCTGAGATAATTTAAACACAAGCTGTTGCAGGAACCGGTCAGAGTGTGGGGCGGCTCTTCAGAAAGTCCTTACGTGCATGGGTCTGAAGACGAATTACAAATTTACAGTTATAATGGGTGGCCCGGACCCATTCAATAAGGGAGAAGTTGTCGTTGGAAGGTGAGATCTCGGGAACTTGCTGATTTGTCGATGCTCACCGTAACTGCTTGTAGCTTCCACACTGGTGAGACGGCCTGGGGCAGTGACTTTTCCATGTCATATCCGGAGTTCGACTCCACGGTTCTCGAAAGCTACGCCGAGTTTCTGAAGGACGTTTTTGGTGAGTCATCTCAGTGGGACAGGAGAACTTTCATTGATTATCATTACCTGGAATTTCAGCGAGCCAAGGAAGTGAGGGGGCGAGTCAAGACGGGGATGTGAGTGAGGACGACAACGTGAGTGACGATGAGGACGCCGAGGACGGGGACGCCGAGGACACAGGTCATGAGGATGCGGGAAAGAGAGTTGGGGAGAATGTGGGGCTAGGAAACCTACACGACGCTGCGCCCTTATACAGTCCCAAAACGCCTGTTGCAACACTCTCGACCGTCCCTGACGTGCCGGATTTCCTCGGCGGTGCGCCTCCCAACTACACTGTTGCAACACCCACAAACAATCCCATTGCAATACCTCCCGTTACGCCTGTTGCAACACCTCTCGTCACACGTGTTGCAACATCTCCCGGTGCGCCTATTGCATCGGGCCCGGGTTTTCCTGTTTGGAACGCCATGCCAATGGGATTGGGTGGCGTTGAGGAGTCCTATTTGGGGCTCCTTACTGAGAAGGAACTGGTGCCCACATCTCCCGGGTCGGAGTGGCTGCCGATAATGGACACGGCAACGGGCGAGTACCACTGGTCGGGCAAGTCTGTCGAGTCTGGTCAGCAGTACGACAATGCGAAGGCGTTTTCGGTCCAGGACGGTGGTATGGGATGGCAGAGTGGTGGGATGGGAGGCCTGAACGGGATGGGTTGGCAGAACGGAGGGATGGCGTGGCAGAACGGAGGGATGGGATGGAATGGCGGGGGGATGGGATGGCAGGACGGGGGGATAGGATGGCAGAGTGGAGGGATGGGAGACCAGAACTGGACACATGGCCCAGCGGGATCGAATTCAGGCCCGCAGGCGTCCTTCCAGGGTGTTGCATATGGTCACCAGAGTGACACATTTCAAGGCACGAATGCACACGGTCGACAAGGCACCGTGTTCCAGGGTGCGAATACATACGCTCATCAAGCTCCGAATTTCCAGGGCGCAAACTCGCAATATATTCCATCTCCACACACATCTCCTCGTGGCGGTGCTCCCACCCACGCCGCGCTTCCAGGCGTTGGGCCCCACGACAATGACACCCCCGACGGGCAGCCCGGCACCACCGGAACAGGTCCAATCACGACGACCCAACCCAACCTCGACGGCTGCACCAAAAATCCATCCCCGACACAGTTGCAAGCTGACGTCGTTAACTTGCCCGCTGCATCGCCCAAAACTCCATCCTCCGCCGGTTTGGAACCATCTACGAGTGAAAACGGTGCCGCAACCCCCGGAGAAGGCACTATTGCGAGTCTTGCGGAAGTCGACGCCGCGGAGCCACAGGAAGAACCAGCCGGGGCTGGCAAGCCTGAACGTCGCTCTGGTAGGAAACACGTTCCCACCCTGCTACCTCAAATCAATAATGCCATCGGAGGGCCGGGTAAAGGGAAGGAGAATTACCCTCCCAAGCCAGAATCGCGAGGGAGGAGAAGTAAGCGCCCCGCTTCGGAAGCAACTACTAACGGTCGCAGCAAAAAGCAAGTACATTTATTGGACTTTTGTAATGCTATACTGACAGGTAACATACAGGAAGCAGAAGACGGGGTAGGCGCCGGGTCAGCCGTGATTATAGTCCACCATGTATGTGCATTTTTTGTTCGATATCTTCTCTCCTTGCTTGTGTTATCGACAATCATCTATATTTAGCCGATTTAAATTGTATTTTCTGAGAGCTCGGTGTTTTGAAATAGTCCTTATATCTTGCGTACTCTACTCCTGTCCACACGCGTCTGCTTGCGACTCTGCACGGCATCCAATATAATATATTTATGGGAAATATCAGTGAAGCAACAATAACAGTACTTAAGTTAGACGTGGAGGCTCTACCTGCTCGGGTATATACGGGCAGACCAAAATAAAGTCACTCGACACAGACAACAAAGGTGTGGTCGGGTTGTACGGAGATGGACTTAGTGAAAATATGCAGAAGAACCTGATTGGGCCACAGATCATTGACCAATCTTGTGAGGCGTTTAGAATTATGATGGGCCATCACTGGCGGCCAGACCCGGGGATACGGATTGGGGGGAAGCAGGCACCAGGTGCAATAAAGAGAAGTGTGGAGCATTAATTTGACCCGGTGAGCGGGGGAAGCCGGTTACACCTGCATGGGGCCGAGTGAGTCGATCGCGCTGAGGTCGCGTCAGGGGTTCGGATCGAAAACGCATTGGGCCATCACTGGGGGCCAGACCCGGAAATACGGATCGAGGAAGAAGCAGGCACCAAGCGCGATTAAAGGAAGTGGTGGGTGGGCGGGAGAAGCCAGGAGAAGCAGGGGCCGGGAACAGAATTGGGGGTATATATAGATTCAGGCGGGGTAGCATGATGGAAGCAAGTGTCGAGTAAATATAGATACGGGGGAGAAGAAGCAGGGGGGCTAATAATACGGGAGAGCGCAATCATCCGGGGTTAATATAGGCAAATCTGTTGCATCACCAGTGTGTGTTGCAATACACACACTAGAGCTAAGTATTGCATCACGCACTGATAATGTGGCACCGATGGTGTTGCATCACCAGTGCGTGTTGCAATACGCGCGTTGGGGCTATTGCACCACATACTAACGGGGTATTGCAATATGCCGCATCTGTTGCAATAAATGGGACTACCGTGGAACTTGCAACACGTCTCCTCTATAACTACTGTGCTTTATTGCAACAAAATGACATTATAGCCTGCTGTCCAGTCGAAAATATAAGCCTGGCCAATACTGTCTAGTTCTGGACAGTGTACCACAGTGTTATGTAGATCCCCAGACAGTAAATAAACGTTG
>MU266792.1:0-14088 GCA_021014945.1 Leucogyrophana mollusca | reverse complement strand
TGGATTAGAACCTCGTTATCACAACTTAGAGCACGTGTTTGCGACGTTTTGCTTCCGCATGCAACCCTACGCAACCTTTGTCGATTCTTAAGTCTTTCATCATGATATCAAGATCACATCTGAGGACAAAGGACATGGCTCAAAGGGACGTCGTGATGGTGAACGCTACATAAGAGGTATGTAGCTCATATCATGGCCATCCCAACCCTCCAACGTTCACGCATCTCACCGACTCCATATCTCGACCCGCCTAATCAATCATTTAGATTATTAGAATATGCCTCGTACCCCGCCGACATCGTCCACTCGCCAAAGCCGTGGCGAGTTGTCACCTTATGCGCGCCTCTCGTCCCCTTCTCTGCCTCCTTCGGAGATCTTGCCCTCCTCCAGCACTCACATCATCTCAGCCACTGACGCGGAAGCTTTGCGACAGCTTCGAACTGAAATTGTTTGTGCTCGCCAAGTAAGAGTCTCCACTTTGCATCTTCGCTTCCTTAGTGACGATTTTTCAGGAAGCCACACGCCTCAGAAGGGATGCTGCTAAGGCAAAGCGGGACACACGCAAGACACAGAGAGAGAAGGAAACGATAGAAGAGGACACGAAAGCGGAAACAGGTAGAGCGCAGGCGGCACGTAAGGCCAATGAACAAGTACGTCTTCTTCTGATATTCACCGAACATCGATTCTGACCATGTCTCTACCAGTTCTTAGCCACGCGGGACACGGTCCTCGCTTGTCCAGGATGCGAGGTGACGATGCAGCGTCCGTTCACGTACGTCCTCCCCCTGATTGATAGAGACCATACCTCAACCTCATTGCTGTTACTAGTCTTAGCACCTGTGGACATACATTCTGTCACAGATGTTTGCGTATCTGGTTCCAAGCTTCCATCGCACAGCGTTTGCAATTCGCAGCAGATGCTCCTGCTCGCCTCAAAAAACCCCCGTACACAGCCGCCCAGCTAGACGAGATGGTCCAACATAAATACCTCGTATACGTCTGGTATACCTGCCCCCTCTGCGACAAAAATATCGACGCGAGACCGATCGAAACCCGCCACTTGAAGGAACTTGTCGAAGCCGTCAACGAAGCCTTTGGCACTGTCGACGTTCCGCACGATATACCTTTAGATCCATGGGCGGATAGTTGGATTGATCCTAATAGCCTGTGATAGCCTGTGATGTTTGATGTACATGCGCTGTACTCTGCGCACTGTACATACCTGTACATACGTGGCTCATACGGTTTCCGGGGTTATCAGCGCGTGACCAGCGCGATCAGTACCAGCACCAGCCACTGGCATCAGCGACAGCGCACGCTGACAGCACTGGCGCTGGCGTCACACTGTCACGCCTGATACATAGCTAGTCTCTTTAGGGAGTCGGGACAGACTTTGCACTCGACGCAAATTTGTATTAAAGCCGAACAAAAGGATGAAAATGAGGACTTAATGCTGCAGGCGTATTTGCTGACCAAATTTAGGTATTGCTACGAGTTTGCTTCATCTTTGCACCGCCTGAAAATTTTGATCTTGTTATCGCTATGCTTGGTTTGCAAAATTGCCGCATTCAATCAATTTGGTAAGTAAATGCTTTAGAACAAAGAAGAGAATAAAGTTTGAAATTGCGGACCCTTTGAACGTTGCACAAGTGTCCACGAAAGTTTGAATTTCTGCCCAGCTTGCAATCAACGCACACTTGAACGAAATTCCGAAAATTAGTTTTCATTGCACAACAATAATGATCGATGGGAACTTAGAATATGGTCACACAAAACTTACCATTTGCAACACACAAATTTTCAATCATTGCTGACCAGATGTTAGGGTTACCATCAGAGACAAAGCATTGAAAATGATGCGTATTTGCCCCTGCTGGCACACGGTTAACATTCTTAACCTTTTATTTCAGTTTGGTTCAGATATGACCTTGTCAGCAAATACCCTCCTGCCTGTGGTGGGAGGCATTTGTGTACGAGCTGCTGGCGTGACGTAACAATACAGGCGTTGTTTGGATCTAAAGCCTTTGCCAAACAACTCATTTGGGGACCAACACATTTCACTTGTTGCTTCCGACCTGCCAAACTGTGCAAGCTTGTGTGCTTCCAGTCATGGATGGCTTCGTTTCTGCTGTGGCCAAAATTTTAACTGACGATGACAACGACTCTGATCCTAGCTTACCCCCTGGAACCCCACCTACCTGTAAGTGCATTCACCTTCCAGTCAGCTTACTGAAACTCACGTGGTCACATCTCAACTTAGACAAATTCGAAGGCCCTTGGTTCACAACACAAATCTTGCTTTCATCCACTATCGGAATTGTGTCTTTTCTGCTGTTCTCGTACTGCCGATCGCGATGGCCCTTGCTTTTTGCACCTCGAACGAAACTAAAAGGCGGGTCGCACATGACATCCTCGTTATTTCCCCACTTCACGCTCCGAACAGGTTTCTCCCCTCACGAAGCACACGCGCATCAGGCGTTTTTCGGGTGGATTATGCCAACCCTTAGGATATCCGAGTTTACCGTCTTGCAGATTGTTGGACTTGACGCTGCTGTGGTGTGCTCACATGCCTTTTGGGGGATTATTGCTTCGCTCACATGTTCGCAGCTCCTTGGTTTCTTCAAGACGTCATTTTATCTATTCTCAGTGTGCTCAATATTTGCTGTGACCATCCTCATGCCCATTAATTGGAAGGTGAGTGAGATAGTTGCGCGGTCGGTCGCGGCGCTAACACGAGAGGAAGAACAACATCGGTATTGGCGGCGGTTCGGACGACGATGATAGTGACTGGCCAGAGTGGCCTTCTAGTGGTTTTGACGACCCGAAACCCCCTGGGCGGGACTGGCTCGACCTCATCAGCGATGCCAACTCCTACCTCTCTGTTCACTTCCTCTTCACATACCTCTTCACTGTCCTTGCTCTGCGCTTCCTCTACAAGAACTATCGCCGATTTATCCGTTCACGTCAACTCTTCTCACTGGAACTCGTTCACTCCATCCCGGGACGCACCGTTATGGTCACACGCTTACCCAACCACCTGCGCTCTGAGCGTGCGCTCGCTGAGTACTTCGAAAACATGGGGCTCAGTGTAGAAAGCGTGACCGTGTGCCGCGAAGTGGGTACGCTGAAGACTCTGATTGACCTCCGGACAAAAGCGCTGCTAAAGCTAGAGAACGCCTGGACGGAGTATGTTGGAAATCCTAGCGTGGTAGAATCGTACGACCCGTCGGAGAACGTGATGCCGCCGTTAACCGACATCGAACCGTCGCAACTAGAAAACCAACCGGGAAGGTTTGTTGTCCCTCACCGTCAGAGGCCAACCATTCGTCCGGGGTGGTTCACAGGAAAGGTAGACGCGCTGGAGTATTTGGAAGCCAGGTTTAAAGAGGCAGATGAGAAAGTCAAAAAATGGAGAAGAACGGGCAAATTCAAGGCCACTCAAGTGGCCTTTGTGACATTCGAGAAGATGTCAAGTGCTGTGCGTTCTCTGCTCTCTGTCATACTTTGCCCGACTGAGAGTGTTCTCTAGCAAATCGCTGTCCAAACCGCCTACTCGCTCGACCCTTGGGAGTGCAAGACATGCCCCGCCCCCGAACCACGTGATATCATATGGGCGAATATAGGCTATTTCCCCGGCAATATGCTTGCGCGCGAGATCATCGTCTTGGCTTGCATGGCCTTCCTGCTCTTCTTCTGGATTTTCCCTATCACCGCTCTGGCCAGTTTGCTTAGTTATAAGGAGATCAAAAAGGTCATGCCCTGGCTGGGACGACTAATTGATAGCAATGACAAAATCAGAGCTATTGTGCAGAATTCGCTTCCTTCGGTGGCTATGATCACACTCAACGCGCTACTACCCTTCATTCTCGAAGGTCAGTTGTGTCAACCTCGTACTAATATACGCCCATAATGACCCGATTTCTCCTAGCACTCACTTACGTGCAGGGCTACCGTGCACGCAGCTGGATCGAGTACTCGTTGCTCAGAAAGTTAGCTCTATCCGCTCGAATCACAATTATCTTACTGATTATGTGTTATAGATACTTCCTCTTCCTTCTTGTCAACGTCGTCTTCATCTTCCTCCTAGCTAGTACCTACTGGCAGTTGGTCAGGGACCTTGCCAACTCCCCCGCAAAGATTCCGGAAAAGCTCGCAGAGGCATTGCAGAAGGGTCGAGCAAAGTAAAATCATAATATACATGTTGGCACGCGATGCATTGACTGACACCCATTCCAGACACTTCTTCCTCTCTTATGTAATCCTGCAAGGTGACTTCAACATGGCGTTCTCCGAGTGCTCCCCGGAAGATACTAATGCCTCTGTAGGTTTTGGTATTATGCCTTTGCAACTCCTGAATCTAGGTGTCATCATACCGCGTATCATATTCCGGATTTTCATGACTCGGACTCCCCGAGGTGACACTTTTCCCTGATAGATTTAATATTTTCTAACTCTTCGCAGATTTTGCTGAGCTTAACGCGCCCCCCATGATTAACTACGGCGTGGTCTACCCCCAAGCAATCCTTATCTTCGTGATCACGATACTCTACAGCGTCGTACAGCCCTTGATTGTCATTTTTGGTGCCATCTACTTCGGAGTAGCATACGTAGTATACAAGTACAAGCTCTTGTTCGGTAAGCTTTGCCGTTCCGCTTGAAGGTACCTATCTGACAATGATCCTGGCAGTTTTCTATAAACCGTATGAATCACAAGGACAAGCCTGGCCTCTCACCTTCGTCCGTCTAATCTGGGGCATCCTCATTTTTCAAATATTTATGATCGGGATCCTCACTCTTCGCAAGTCTTATATCCTATCTTCGCTCTTGGCACCGCTCCTCCTTGCCACAGTATTATGGTCGTGGTACATCGATAAAACATTTAAGCCGTTGAGCAGGGCCGTGTGCTTGAGCTCGGTGTACGAGGTCGAGAGAGGCGAAGAGACGGCTGACGTAGTGCGGCTTCGGGAGGGTCATCCCGTGACTTGGTCACAAAGGTAAGTGATGCGACATTCACAAAGATTCGCGACTTATTTAGTAACCAGTAACTTAAACCGGAGACGCTATGCGCAAAACGACGATACCTTGTATGTCGCCCCTGAAGATGAACGAACCGATTATGTGAGTTATGTGGTCTATCCTACGCCCTGCACCCCTTCATACCCTTCTTCACAGTCCCAGCCACCTATGGCGAATTGGTATAACGGCGTTCTCAAGTGAGCATAAGACTTTGACATGATCTGCAGTGCTTACAATGATTATGTACAGCACTGGGAAACGAAGATATGGCCATCCAGCGCTGACAGGTGTCCTCCCAGAACCCTGGCTGCCCTTGAAGAAAGGCCAAACTCTTGTGAATGGCCTTCGTGGAAATGGCACGCGGCCACTAAAGGACTATAACCAAGGCATTGTCCTTAACCTGCGAAATCGCTACTCCCTACTGCGAGGGAAAATGCGGCCATCGCGGACCGCCTCTCAACGAGACGGCACTCTCGTAGATATGGGCTCCCCTACACAGGAACACACAGAATTACCTCCAGACGGCCCTTCAAACCCATGGGCGGATGCCCGCACCCGGACGTCATACTCCCAAAGCAGTTTGAACCACCGCATGAGCTTTGACCCTGCTTCGGGCGTGATCATGCTACCAGAAGATGATGACTGGCTGGTAGATGATGTGTCATCTGATGAAGACTACGGTAGTATGAGCCATACCCCAGAACACGCACAAGGGGATGCAAGCAATGCGTCTCAAGAAGATCTTTCCGCATCTATCACTCAGTCACCTTCCACGCCTCTTGCGTCGCCAGGGAAGCGTCGGTACGGGACATACTACCACCACCCTGAGCGTCGTCGCCAAACTATTCCCGGCGCTTTCCCCCCTTCGTCATCATGATAGACAGCGAGGTTGTCTTGGATTGACTATACAGACAGTAATGCATTGTAGACTTATTGAAAGCATTTGGATCATCATGACACTTCTTTCCCTTAGTCATAGTTCGTTCACCCTTAATTATAACATGCGTCACTTGCTGCAACAGCCAGGCTCGAATTGCCATTTGCAGATGTCACAGCTCTGAAAGGACGATGGATGGGAGTAACCAAAATGTATTGCTCGCTGAACCTGGAGCCACAGATAGGGCTATCTAGGTAAGAACTGGCAATAAGATCCTGGGAATGGAATGAGAAGAATTATGAAATAAGAAAGAAAAAAATTCAAGGGTTTCGTTCATGAACTGTGTTCCCACTGCGCCCTGACCTTGCTCACAATAGCCAATCCAGCAAGCGAATTCAGGCGACCACCGCCCAGAGAAGCGACCCCACCACCAGCGACCCTCCTCTGAGATCGAAGAGCACTGATCTCCATTTGTATCTTCGGGTTGCTGGAAACCACAGCATCATCGGCGATAGGGGGAACCCAGAACTTGCGCAGGCGCATGGAGGGCACGCTGGGCGAACCCGAAGTCCCTCGGCGGAAGGCGAGTGCGTATGACGTCGGACCGAATGTGGCGAGTGTTGGTAATCTCGAAAGATCCGTAGAAGCGGGGAGTGTCATTGCCAGCGAGGACGAGGCGGGCGTAGTGAGCCGACGTTCTTGAATACGTACGACGTCAGATTGCGACATGACGATAGCGGGAGCTCGAAGGGCTAACATAGAACGGGCCGTGGACGCGTCAGGTTCCGACGAACGGGAGCAGTCAACCATGTCACGGGTGCTGCCAGGTCGAGCAGCACAGAGGTCGACAGATGAGGCCGAAGTCAACGGTGACGGCGACGAAAGTTCACAAACACGCTTGACCTCACTGGGGCGGAAGGGAGACGCGTCACCAGAAGACGGGGCAGTGATGCCAGTTATATCTGACAGAGCGAATGACATATCTGAGGACGCAGAACTCGACCCAGACGATGGAGACCCCGGCGAGTACATTCCCATTACGCCAAGGGAAATATCGATGTCCATATCCGCTCCTTTGTTGGGCGCCTGGAGTGATTCCACGTTTATAGCGGCCTCACATCCTCCCGAGATGACAAGTGGTTGAGGAGAAACAGCCAATAACGGACAAATATGCGGCCTCGATGAGGTAGGCCGGGGAATCTTAGAATACGATTTCAACTCGTTTCTTGCCGGCGGGATACGCGTTCCAGCGGCCAGGGACGCTCGGAAGCGATTTACCAGGATGGGAATCCGAGAATGGGCGCGACATACTGGAAGAACTTTCGTAGCGGATTTCAAAGACGTCGCGGGAGGACCTGAGAGGCTCACGGGGTGATTGTCGCTCTTGCAATCCAGGGCGGTAGCGGCGACAAAGCTGTCCGCGATAGGCTCTGAAAATGGCCGACACAGGCGACCAGTCTTCAGCTTCTCGACGAGTAAAAGGGGCTTGAGCTTCGATGAAGATTCTGTCTTTGCACCGACGACGCAATTCACCTCCTCGTGGGTGGTCGCAGCCTTCACAGACCTCGGTCGAGGGATCAGGCAAGACACCACCGATTTCCGCTGCTTCCTGGCTGCCGGAATGTACCTTGTAGTCGCCAAGGACCGTTTGAATGGTTGTATCAGGATCGGAATGCCAGAAGAAACGATAGAAGTACTCCGAGGCGTGTTGAGAACTGGGTAGATGAATTTGAAAGGCCTACCCCCTCGGAACGCTACCTCCGTGGTCGGCTCAGCAGAGGGAAGGGATAGGCGTCCAGCTTTGAGTTTCTCGACGAGGAAAAGGGGTTTCAGTTTCGACAAAAGTGCAGCCTTCGGAGTGACACTGGTGTATACCGGGATAGGTGGGAGGCGGCTAACTCGAGGATTTCTGGCGACCGGGGCAGGCTTCGACGCACCGCGCTTGGAATTTACAGACGAAACGAAGAAAATGGTTTGCTTGGAGTTCGTCATCTATGACGGATCAAGTTAGGTAAATATATGGTGAGATGAAATATCTAAGTGAGGCGTACTGTGTTGGCGTTCCTTACTAGTCGAGAAGTAGGCGCCGTCCTTGAAACCGGGTGCTTGACGATAGTGGGAGGGGATCAAGATGTGGATGGAGGTCAGCTACGTATTGGACTGGTTCTCATACCCGGGACGAAAACTGAGACCAGGCTTGTTTTAAATAAAACCGTAGCGTGCATCGGGGCTGGTCATGTCTGCCACTACACAGGGGTCACCTTCTATGGCGGCATCGGTCGGTGGCTGATACTGACTCTGTCTATGGCCCAGTACTTGGAGAGTCAGGTAACGAGTTTGTTGCGATGGCTCCATGCAGACTACTACAGTGCGAGAAGCTAGTTCCCCGCACCCAAACACGCAGTTAACGCACACGAATGATGATCAAAACTCATAAACCTCGCGAGCCGATCGGGGAATGATAAGTACAAGTGCGATGACCTACGGTGCATTGACGAGGCCAGGGTCGGATACACCGTTGGATCTTGGGGCCGGCCGAATACCTATGAGCTTGCACGCCTATTGGTGCCTCCTAAAGTTAGTGATCCTGTGTATGCTGTTCTCGAATGCACGTACTTCGAGTACTATTTAATGTACGGAAGCTATGACAGGAGGGACTTTCTTAGATTCTTTGCTTGATGGCCTTGTCCGCTTCATTGGAAGCTCCCCGTGCCCATCGAATGAAGACATCACCGAGATATGAGTTCCGATGGGGGTCGGAACTTCGACTCGGAAAAACCTTTTCGCTCGTAATACGTATCTCGACCAATGCCACTCCAGTACCTCTGTCGAACGCCGATCAGAGGCGTACATAGCACGCCGTACGCTGCAAGTAGTACTTAGTACCAGGCAGATCAGAATATTATACGATGGGTGTCAAGGAGCGGATTTGCCTCTAAAAATTGTTTCGGAAGTGAGGTTGCTCTTGGGGGTCCCAAACCGTATGCAAGAAAGCTCCGGGAGTGCTGAGTGCTGACCCATCAGTGCATCAACCATCACGCATCACAATCAACGCCAGTGCCAACCCAATGTGACCGAACGCGTGCGAGCCTAACAGTGTGGAATCAGAGGGTAGAGACTCGCCTGCTTCATCGTATCAAGATTCGAGGACGTTTGCTCGACAAGGGCTGACAAGGGCCACTCCAGATAAAAAGCGGCGTTTCGAAGCCGGTCATGCCGCAGCTGGACGTCGGTTGCTTGCCTTGCCAGGGGGTCAGGAACAGTTCATGTCCAGCACATTGTCCAAGACCATCGTGCCATGGCAGCCATGTCGGCCGTTACTTTACGGTCCATGGTTACGCCGACCCGTTCTGTAAACGGATCTCATCATGGAGCTAAGATGGTGCTTGGTGAGAAAAGAGTTAAAATTGGGCAGGCCATCATGATGTTTCAAAGCTTTTCCACACCGACTTGAAGCTGGGGCTGCGTTGCGTCAAGATGTCCAATTTTACTGGTGATGTTCCGCTAGTATAAGTTGGGGGATATTACGGAGCATGTTTGGACGTTCTAGCAAGATTTTTGCGGGTCTTCTCAGTTCTGAGTTGACTTCTGGCTTGAGTTCAGTTGCCAAGCGAGTGCACCTAGACTCGGATACCGTATCCACGTGGCGTCAAGGCCAAAGATAGAGATACCGGGTTGTTGTCTCTGTTCCTCCCAACGCTGTTTCTTTCGCTCCCACTTCGTCCTCACATATTTTCGAGCTCGCCCTCGTTCTCGTCGCGCCCTCCGTCGACGAAGCCAACACAGTCTTTCCTTGATCTCAAACACGCTCGTTTCAGCTCACCCACACGCAAATATGTTCACCCGAACCATCGCCGCTTTCATCGCCTTACCGTTCGTAGCACAGCGTCAGTGATTTTTCTCTAAACCATTCTTTGCGCTCACGCCGGATATTTCTATCTTAGTTGCCGCTGCGGAGACCTGCACTCGCACCTACACCGCTCAAGAAGGTGATATCTGCGACAGCATCTCTGCAGCCCAGAATGTATCCACGTAAGTCCCATGTTGACCGGGTACTCACAATTTACCAACCATCTCGCAGGTACCAGCTTGCCGTCGTGAACAACGGCATCATCGACGATGAATGCAACAACATTGCCCCGGGCACCAGCTATTGTCTCGGATGGCAGGGTGAAGACTGCTCGACTACCTACGTCGTGCAGGCCAATGATGACTGCGACATCATCTCTAATGCTGCTGGCATTAACAACACCATTTTGTACTTGAACAACCCTCAAATCAACACCGACTGCACCAACATCTACATCGGAGAGGTATGCACCGTCGTGTATTTACCACGGCTGATCCGGTCAACTAATTTTTGCTCCTTTTAACAGGTGTTGTGCACGGCCAGCACCGTTCAGGTTCCCCCCGCCCCCGCTGGGAGTCCTCCCGGCTCGTCCATCCCTCCGTCGGCAACCGCCGCCAACAGCGACGGCGACGACCTCCCTTACTGTGATGAGAATGGCAACCCTCCTGCCGCCAGCGGTACCTCATCTGCTACTTCTTCTGCTCCTTCCTCCTCCGCCACTGGTAACAGCGACAGTGACAACGATGACGGTGACGACGACGACGACGACGACTGCGACGACGAGTCGACGTAAATACCCCCTGCTTCCGTTCATGCTAATTCGTACAGTATATAGCACGCATCGGACTCTTGTTAGCTGTTGGCGATGACCGGCCGGCCTTGTCGTCGCCTGGATTTTTTTCTTTCTCATTCTGCATCATCGTCATCACCATCATCAATTTTCTGTCCGCCACAGTTGGGTCATACCCACACATTTCAAGACTGAAACTTATTCTTTGTTTATTGGCCCTCTTCGCATGTTGGTACTTCTGGAAATGCGCTGTACATCGGGGAATACACATATTGGAGTCCTGTGGACTGTTCTTGGACATGACGAGTGAACACATAAGGTGGTCCGCTGCCCAACCACCGCCAGTTGGTCGAGTTCAGTTACTTCAACGTTCAATTGGTTCAACATTCGACATTCATTCGTACTTCTGCGTGAGAGCCAACATCTATATATGGGTCTGTCTTTGATGGGAACGCCCCGACGCGTGGATGCCAGTACCGAACCGACTTCGACCTATGATATTTTCGCACTGGGGAGGCTTCGGGCTCTATCTTCGCAAGTATAGCTTCTTACTTTCACTAGCAAACCGAACTCCAACGAGGTTCGAGTCCGGCTGACTTGCACATACCTTTTGAAGACTGGACTCCCGTGGGCAGAACAAAAGTTTCGAAGAAAGA
Source organism: Leucogyrophana mollusca (assembly GCA_021014945.1). NCBI lineage: Eukaryota > Fungi > Basidiomycota > Agaricomycetes > Boletales > Leucogyrophana > Leucogyrophana mollusca. The sequence continues at coordinate 2,899 of MU266792.1, read as the reverse complement.
CGGACGACTCGCCACCCCAGGGCTTTCCTTCAGGTCCGAACACCCGCGTCCGTACCCAAGACTTCTTAAGCTAGTATTTGTTATTGATAGGAAGGTGACCTTTATAAGGACTCGTCGGCTTCGAAATGCCCCTTAAATTGTTTACGACCACTAGGTCTGATTTTGGCATACTACAAGCTATTGATGTCGTTCCAACTGATGTCTTTCCCGGCGTCTGATGCCAGGAAAGATATCAGTTGGAACGATAACGATATTTACGCACGAGCGGTCGATATCGCGGGTTTCCTCTGCGGCGGGCGGTCGATGCGGCTTCCGGGTCCTTCTTCTGTATTTCAAGTCCGCCCTTTCCTTCCGGGCTACTGTCTACGGGTTTCCTGCGACTGCCCCACTGATTCACCGTGGCGACAATAGGCACATCGATGTGTGATGTGAGCTACTCGGTCTATTGCCTGTGCTCCAATCTTCGGCGTGACCTACGCTCCCGCTGATTTTTCTTGGGGCGGGACCGTGACTCACGTTCAGTCGAGTCTACGCCCGGCGAGATCGATGCATGGCACACGCGTACAACGACTCTACGCCCGACGCTGAGCCACTCAAACACAAGCAATCGGAGCGCCATGCGTATTGATGGGCCGATACCACCAGAACACCATTACCTCAACTTGCGGATGACACTGGGTCATAGGTCATCATCTATTAAAGGCAGCGCGGTTTTATTTGAAACATATCTGGATTCAGTATTAGCTTGGGGTATAAGAACCTGTCCTGTACGCGGTTGGCCTCCATCCATATCTTGATCCCCTCCCACCATCCTCAAGATCAAGCCTCACCTCGACTCACACGGAACGCCAACACAGTAACCCTCATTCGATCACCACATCCTACTTACATGTATCTGACTTGACTGATTATAGATGACCGGTTCCAAGCAAGGTATCTTCTTCGTCTCCTCTGTGAACTCCAAGCGTGGTGCCTCAAAGCCCACCCCGGCCGTCAGGAACCCTCGAGTCAGCCGCCTCCCGCCTGTTCCTGCGTATACTGCTGTCAAGATGCACGCGGAACTTGTTTCGAAGCTCAAGCCCCTTTTCCTCGTCAAGAAGGCTCAAGCTCGGCGACTGTCTCTTCGATCTCCAGAAAGTAGCGCAGTCATTGTCATTCAGTCCGTCGCTATCGAGACCCAGAAGAACAGCACTCTTGCGGCTATTTCAACACCCTCCAGAGCAGTGTATCCGGCTCTCAACCCAAGTTCTCTCCGTTCCTTTGGCCTTCATTCTCGTATCCCGATTCTGGTTCATCACTTCCGTGCGTCTTCGATCACTCAAAGGTTCGTGCCAACACCGAGAAAGGAGTGCGAGGGGGGTGTCGGTTGCTTGATTCCCCGTCCGATCTCCGCTATGCTGTCAGCCACCCCGAGCATCCCTGTGGAGGTCGTTCCAGCCACTCCTTCTCGGTCTATTGTCGTACCCGGTAGCGTCGAAGACATTCACAGCCCGACAATGTACGACAAATCCCCCGAAACGGAGGTCGACTCTTGTGTCAGCGGAATCTGTTCCCCAAGTTCTTCATCTTCCATGTCAAGCATCGCCTCTTCAGAAGTATCCTTCGCTCTCTCGGAGATGACTAGCTTTACCACCCCATTCTCTGGCGACGTGTCTCCGATCTGCCCTGACGTCCTAGCTTCGCCCGTTTCTGTATGTCTCCAAGGAAGTCATTCCTCTAGGCCGATCTCGCTGCTGTCAACTTCGCCATCTCCTATGGCCATTCCCCCAAGTTTATCAACATCAGAGGACGCTGGTCCAGTCTCGTACGCCACCGCCTTCCTGCGGGGGACTGCCAGTTCCTCAGGTGCTCCCTCAATGCGACTCCGCAAGTTCTGGGCTCCTCCGATGGCCGAAGATGCCGTGGTGTCCAGTAACCCGAGAATACAGCTAGAGATCAGTGCTCTCCGATCTCAGAAGAAGGTCGCTGGCGGTGGTACCGCTTCTCCGGGTGATGGTCGACTAAAGTCGCTCGTGGGGATGGCTATAGTGAGCAAGGTCCGGGCACAATGGGAGCAAGCCCAATAAACGATTTCAAGTATTTCCTCCTTTCTGCAAATTCTTTTTTTTTTTTTTCTCTTACCCGCATTAGACTTCGTCTTCGCTGTAGCTAGATAGCCCCATCTGTGTGGTTCGTGGTTCAGCGACTGGCATCCAATATTACCATATATTTTGGCCCTCCATAGTCTTACGTGACAAACTCCCAACAGTTCTCAATGTTTGCCTTTTCGTTGTCGTCCTGCTACAGCACCAATACTCTCTGAACGGTGAGTGCCGGCCGCGGACCAAGTGCAGGCCCTTGCTTGGCCCCTGCCGCCATCTCCTCTCCCGATCAAACTTCCTCTTTGGGTTCAGAATCCTGCTGCAATCGTAGCGAGTCGCGAACTGTCACGAAACACTAAACAGGGCGCCCCTTCAAATTCTTCAACAGCACTTCTCGTCGTACACCTGAAAGCCTGACGCACCAGTTCGTTGTGACGACGGAAACCGCCCGCAAACCGCCCATGATATCACGCAGCGCACAGACGAGGAGGTAACGGCTCAAGTGCTACTAGTCACTGCGTTTTGAGTCATATTTCTTTATTGGGGAAACGCGCGATAAGGTCACCGTTCCAATGTTTCCCATTGTTTCCTCGATGTTCCGTAGCTCTGAATATGGATTACAATGACACCTATCAAGCTATTCGACAACCTGACAGATATTCCTTCGAAAACACCCATCGTCCTCAGGTTTCCCGGTCAATCCTGCGTCTTTCACGTCGTATTTCCCCGTTGCGTCTGTTCGACCTTGTCCCGCTTGGGAAATAAGCCACCAGTTGCCATATTCCCTCTTTCCGATCATTGGACACCTCGCATGGTCG
>MU266791.1:0-14088 GCA_021014945.1 Leucogyrophana mollusca | reverse complement strand
GGACCCGAAAAACCTCGGAGTCTTAACAGGGGACTGGTCACTGCTCTCACCCCACACCAGCCTATCGAAGCGCCGCAATTCGGATACAAGGAAGAGCCGAAATTCGATGGCGTTACTTTACACGCGTCTGGCGAAGGCGTGTTCACCACATGTTCGGCCACACCTGATGCTTTCATGTGCCACATCCAAGAAAAAGTCTGAGAACGTCCGCATACTAGTATCTCTTATCCATATGGTCAATGCGGACCGACCAGTTTCACGATTTCATCAGGGGTCCAATGAGGTGCGTTCATACAATGAATGCAACGGGTGTGGCAGACGGGTGGAGTGCCCATCGCGAAAGAGGCGTCGCCTGTTATAAGGGGAAGAGTGAACCGGGCTTCCTTTACCGCAGAATCCAGTAAGGCCACGATTCAAGTTTGTTCTGGTGGGAGAGATTTCATGATGGGAAGATATGCACGGGACCATGACACGGTGCAATGAAAAAAATGCTTCTCCTATTATCCACCCTTGATAACTCAATTGGGTCCTACAACTCGACGCCCACGCTGACGTCCAACGTTATTACTCTTTGCTGCTTGGCGAGCCGTCGGGATTGGTATGATAGCTGTGGTCGATCTGGCTGGATTAAAATAGTATAGAGTATGAATGGTTCTAAGGTGGTGTTTAATGGCCAGTGGAAGTTAGGTGGAAGGGCATTATGCAGAAAGCGAACCAGCATTGATTTGTCTTTAAATACGGCTCTGACTAGGGCCCACCCCTCTAGATGACGTCCTGAACCATAAGTACCATCAGCAGCGTTTTACGCTTGGATCAATTGAATTCTATTCGCCCCATGACTCGATTGTAGTGTGACTGGGTCGTTCGAACGGATAGGCTCAAGGTGTAACCGTTGACTTGTCCTTCTTGTGAAAGCAAGCGCCCCTTTCGAATACTGCACCTTCCTTTTATGGACCAAACGTTTGTCGGGCTTATCTTGCTGGGAATTGGGCGACTGTCACAGTGTCAGCGAAGACATGGCTTCAAACTAGACCTCAAACTACAAGCCTAGCGGAGAGTTTGAGACCGAGCTGAGACGAGGACGCCATTTCAGTGGTCAATGCTGTTCACTGCATTTTCTTATCTCCTGTGATGAGTGACTTGCAACGCTTGCACGATTGTGCGGGCGAAATACTCCACATCAAGAAGCTAGTGGTGCATGACAGGGTGCTAGTACATAAAGAGGCGTTATTGCGACCCAGCGCACTCACGTGAGGCTGGCACCCCGGGGCCGGAATCTTTGCGATGGCATAAAATGGAAGGCAACATGACAGCGGGTGATGATGAGATAAGTCTGGTAGTGGCCAGTTCAACTTGAATCACTGCAGCTGAGGCTCTGTGGCGAGAGACAGACGGCGGATCCTTGGATGTCGAGACGGGCCTAACGGACCTGGGTGTGTAGTCACGACGATCCCTTGACTGAATTGTGGGATCGCAAGGGGCTGCGCATGAGCCGTGGGACCATCACCTACACGTGTTGTACAGCTGCACATTTGTTTGGGGTTAGTACGCTGGTGCTGGGACAGGGTGCCGCCCTCTGGTGCTTTGACAAACATGATGACCTCTTTCGCAGGGCGCGTCGGGTCGACGATATGCGAGGACTATTACCTGTATTCAAGACTACCGAGATGGGCGTAAGCTGGGAGCAGACCGGGAGGGACCGTTGTTGGCGGAGCAGGACACGTGGCATTCACGCGAGCGCTCACGCAATAAATAATTTGAAATCAATGAGAACAATTAACAGCGTCAATCGTGAACACAGCGAAGCACGAGCGCTTGGGCAGTGTTGCGTGCTTGCGTTATGTTGCAATCTGGTGGGTGCTTTAGAGAATAATTGAGGCGGGGGAGACATTAGCGAGGGTATTGTTTGGGGAGAGCGGGCGTTGATGATTGGATCCGTAATTAGTAACTGCACCGATAGTTACGACACAACGAGCCCAAAACCAGTGCGGTGAAGGTCCAGCCGCATCTGTGACTGAGCTTCGGTTCGAACTCTTTTCTTGTCCTCCAACCACGACCATCAAGCAGGCCCACAGGTATTCCAGTTATCGATACGGGAACACGAGTTGTTGAACGTGCTTGTGCCGTTTTACTGGTAATTGAGAGGTACCGAGCGGCCAACTCCAAAACACCTCATAAGGCCCATAATAATTATTGGCAATCGCCGCCGCGAGAAGGGCACGTTGCAATCAAAAAGCCTTCACATTTTCTGTCAGGCCTGCCCTTTGCCTCACCCCATTACCATAACCCTCAAGAACGTAGCCAAACCCTCGACCTCCCATCAGTAAAGTCAGTCCAACAGGTTCTGACCTGGGTCCTGATCTGCTAACACGCGACTCCAGTCCTCACGACCTCCTCACGCCTCGTTCCTGCCATCATCCTTTTTATACCTATCTTGTGCTTTCTCTTTAGATCTTCGCTGCCCGTCTCCTTGCAATCCTGCGGGTAAAAAGGTCGACGACAAGCTCTATCTATCTACTCAATTACTCCGCGAGTGCTCACGACCCAGCATCGTATATCCTATACCCTCATCCTCACTTGATTATTCTCTCATACCGCAACACACAAGCACCTTTTTATCAAGCAATCATCATCGGACCCCCCAACCAATCTCTAATTAACTGGTATGTCCATCTCCAGCCCATCCTTGCGTTTTCCTCTTCATCTCATCGCTAGATTTAAATGCAAAAGAGCCTGTACCTTGCACACGAATCAGCTGCACCGATATCCAACCCTCCTCGAGCAAAATCAACTAGTATACTTGGCTGGACCCAACCACGCGAACTTCAGAGGCCGAATACCGAAGAGGTACAATTTGTCATTGGGCATCCCTGCACCACCGCTCCAGCCGTGTTCTTACGTTTTGCTCCAGAATTGGAACCTATCTGCGCTCCAGGAGTCCCCCATAAGCTTCTCGCCCAGCACTCGTCGTCTTTCATCGTTTACCACTCAAAAAGTAGTCATGCCGGCTCGCACCAACCACGCTGAGAGTAACGGCTACGGTGCTGAAAATTCAGGCCATCCTTCCGACCGCTCAATGGGCGTCGCCAACAACGGACACCGTTGGCGCTTCAATCACACGGGCCAACTCGTTGATTCAGAGGCTCCTTCATCCGAGTGGGACCTTGCCCAAGACATAGCAAGGCTCAAGATTGGAGCCGTGGGCGACTTGGCTGACGACGTTCACGGCCAAATGAGAACGCCTCCCCAGTCAAAGATTGCCGCTGCTGCCGTCGTGCAGTATAACGAATCGAGTCCGCTGGAGACCGCCTCAGAGGCGAGCATCGACTCGTCTCCCCATAACTCCGATCATCAGATCTCCCCGTCTCATTCCCGAGTTTCTTCGACCGACACTTTGGACTCTCACGAGTCCGCGTTGTCCTCTGCTAGCCACACTTTACGTGCCCCTCCTCAGCTGAAAATCGCTACGGGCACCGAGGCCAAGGAGCGCCCGCATTCTTTCAGCGGCGGACTGTCAGCAGCCGACCTTCGTCGCCTACAGCAAGCCGGCGAAGAGCCTAGGAGTGCTTTACAGCAAGGGAACCCCCACCACCAGTGGTCCTCCTCGCACTATCGCGACATGATTGGAGCTTCTGATAAGCCCTTTTCGCCTGACCAGCCCACCTACCCTTCACTAGCGAATGGTGGTGCGGTACCTCGTGGGCAGCAGCAGTACGACTATCGCTCTGCCCAGGCTCCTCAGCCGTCCCATGCTGATTTGCAGGCGGCGGAATACAATTTGGCACAACGCGGCTACTTCCCAGGTCCGGGCACACCACAGCACTATGCTCAAGGCCGCCCACCGAATGGCATGCCAGCGGCCGCATACCGCCAACCACAGCGTGGATTCCCCGCTGCGCCTTTAATGCCTAGCCCCACGGCCCTCGGATATCCTAGCGGCCATGTCCCGCACATGTCGCTGGCTACTGCGCAGCAGCTTTACGATATGGTGATGCCATCTCATCCTGAGAACCACCACCCAGCTGTAGCTCGTGTGCAGCAGCAGCACAACGTGTTCCGAGCAACTCACCAGCACTCAGCGTCGGATCCGTCTGCAATGAGAGACGCGGCCACTCTGGCTCTACTGAACGGGCAAGCCTTCGCACCGCCAGGCCATGGGATGTACCCTACTGCCATGCCGCCTCCGGGGATGAACTTGTATCCAAACCAGTTCTACGGTACACCAGACGGGTATGACGTGGCTGCTGCACAAGCCATGGTCAATCGCTTGCAAGCCCAGTTCACCGGGCCATATGGTGTCATGCCGACGCCAGGTATGCCCCTCGATATGTCGGAAAGTGGATCCCAGAATGGCACCGGACCCAGTGCGAATAATCGGAAGCTAGGTCTGTACAAGACGGAATTGTGCAGGTCCTGGGAGGAGAAAGGATCTTGTCGCTACGGTGCCAAGTGCCAATTCGCGCACGGGGAGGAAGAGCTCCGCAACGTTGCAAGACACCCCAAGGTCAGTTTCACAGTGTCGACCAACTTCCATGCAAGCGCTAACGAGCAGGTTTGTTCCAGTATAAGACTGAGATTTGTAGAGTGAGTGTATTGCTTGATCTTGAGTGACCTCTTACCGATGATTGAACAGACGTTCTGGGTATCCGGCGCCTGCCCATACGGCAAGAGATGTTGCTTCATTCACACAGAGCTCCCTGTTTCGGGCATTGCGCCTGGTGCGGACGGCGTTCCACCTCCACCCCCTAGCACTGGTGGTCGCGAGCGCTCAAACAGCGATCCCAACGAATCTTCTATCTCTCTTCTGGCTCGCATCCAGCGCAAGAATGAATCACCGTCGAATACTTACGGGAATAATATCTCCACTCCTGTGGACACTTCTCCGTCTCCAGGTGGTTTCTTCAGCGCGCGTCCTCCAACTGGCTCCTTGCGGGTGGACACGTCGGCGCTCACCAATATTGCCAAACAGAACAAATCTGCCTATCCTACATTTGCGAGTAACGCTTTGATGCTGTCGCAACCAGAGCACCAGACCGTTAAGTCACCCGTGCCTCTCACAGCTGGTCCTGACCTAGGAAGGCACACCAACGCACGCTTGGACATTGTTGGCTACAACCAGGTAAGCTTCATGATCGCCACTCATCAAGTGCTGTCCTCATCTGCCCTTCAGCAACGGCTCAACAGAACGACCGCTACGAATCCCAATGTTCGCCATTCTTTCAATGGAACGGAAGTGGATCTTGATTTTACGACACCGACGACCCCTTCTGGCCCAAGTCAATCGTCTTCCTTTGCAGTAGCATCCACCGACCGCGCCCCGAGTAGTGGTGCAGTTCCTCGCGGCCACGTTAGGTCAGGAAGTGCAGGCAACTGGGCCAACGTCTCGCGCAGCAGTAACCTAGCCTCGGCACCATCGTACACCCAGTCGCCAGGTGGTGGTGGCGAAGTCACCCCTAACTCTTCGTGGCTCTCGTCGGACTTCTCATCCCGGCTCAACGAGAACTGGATCTAATTAGCGAGTTATAGAATGCAGTAATTGGGCTGGGATGCGGAATCTGGTTACACCGCCGCCTGGTCGGACGCTTTCTAGTTGCCGTTTTTCGATCTCTGTCCCTCGAGGTAGGATAATCTACATTTTTTTCCCGTTGTTATGATCTGCTCTCTCTATCACCGTCGTAAAACTGTCATCGAATATCCCTTCCCAACATTCATGTTTTTATACTTGACGCGTCTGGTCTCTCCTCATGAACTCCTTACTTGCCTTAACCCGTCTTGACCACAATACCAGGGGCTATTGAGCTTGGTTTCCTCTCACATTGCATCTGTCATCGTTTACAACATGTTTTTATTTCATTCCAATTCACTAGCTTTCATTGACCATCATTAAGGAAGTATATGCATATATAACTTTCACGAAATTGAAGCAGCCCTTTCGTCGCCAATTAGACCCCAAGCCCATGAAGCTCTCTACGAAAGCTCTCCATACGACACTTTGCATAGCCGATGTAGTCAAACTCTGGCTTGCTTTCTCCTCTTTCTAAATCCTCTCTCGCCTGTACGATACCCCAGACTGCCCACATCCCATGTGACGCGGGACTCCAGATGTGTATTTGACGATCCAGATGCGCCATCGCCGAGTCAGTAACAGGTTTGGCGACCGACATCGATGGGGATGAAAGGCAACTGGCGCAATGCTCCAAGTAGGCGCGATAGAAGTTGCGTCTTTCTTCTAGTGTTGGGTAACGCGACGGATCGAGGACATGCGGAGTGGAAGAGTGATAGTTAGCCGTCCACTCGTGGAAATGGTTTGCGATATCAAATGCAAGCGGGTTGGGGGAAGCATACTCAAAGTCTACGACGACAATCTGGAGCACATATGTCAGCGGGTCCAAGGGCCGATATAAAATTAGGAATTGACATCGCTCACCTGACGATGCTCGGGAGCGCCTTCTTTCAGTTTGCCGTTGATCCTCAGCAGGTTGCCGTACTGCGTGTCATTATGAGCAAAGACTCGTCGACTGGAACCTTCTATCTTCTCAGTGTGAGAGATCCACCGCATGTATCGTGTCCACTGTTCAAGAAAATGATCCATATCTAGAGCCTTGCGGTCGCCATCAGACACGTTTGGTAGAGCTAGAACGTCTCGAGCAGGCTGTAGCCATGTTTTCACATTCTTCTTGACACCGATTTCCCAGCTTTTCCCTTCCAAACTGGTGACGACAAGAGGCCCCTCTACGGCGTTGATATCCACAGAATGGAGCTCTGCCATGCGGGCCCCAATCCAGTGACTAGTCTTCTTGTCGCGCAAGTCATGAGGTTGCAGAGTAACGGAATCGAAGTACTCTTCGATGCGGCCGTTGTGAAAAGTCCCATATATACGAGGGCCGATTCGATATTGCGAAGATAAAACGTGGAGAGTGTGGAGCTCCCGAGGACGAGAGATGAGAGACCCGGACGAGGGGCCGTAAATACGCAGCAGAAGCGTAGGAACAAGTGGTTCGTCAGGACAAGACACAAAGAACACTGCGTTGGTTAAAGAACCAGAGACTTTGTGTATCTTTAGCGTCTTCAATCCATGTTCGAGTCGATGAAAGGCTGGAACTCGAAGTGCAATCAAGATTGAAAGCAGTCGAGAAGCGAAAGCGGGGGACTTATAATGTCTGTATGACAAAGAGAGAGATTAGCTCAGTCGCAACAATAACAGATAACACAGCAGACCGTAGCTAAACTAGTCTGTGTTTAACTTGTCAGTCCACTCGGGAGTCCTCATGCAGATAGGGAAAGAACACGTGAACTAAAGAGTTCTCACCTGGCGTCCAATTTGGTACTTGCGTTTCGAATACCGTTCACGACTTCTACGTCAATGCTATCATCGATTTGATTGAGGGAAGAATTGGGTGGAGCACCCGAATCGAGAACGAGACTGCATAAAGAGCTCAACGACTCAGATGACCGGCGTGACCCAGATGTTGCAGCAAGCGGACGCGACACTGGTAAAACGGAGATTTGGGGATAGATTGTTGGACTTTCGGTGAGCAATGTTGATGTATGGGTCATGTCGGGAATCCAGATAATGGTTAAAGACAAGAACTCCAATGGGGGAGAGATACTGATAGCTCCTCCCGCACACGACCAAATATTATCGTCAGGACCCCGAGGACTGCTCTGACAACAGTGCGGCACGACACACGGTAAATAGTACTGGTTTACCACGCACGGTATAGCCGACTATGGTCGTGTGGCGGTAGCAAGATCGACTGTAGCTATTTTTCTTCTTCAAGGTCATATACTCATGCAGAGAACAGTTCTGGGCGCCCTACATTGCGGTACATCTGCATCAAAGCCACGGTACCGGTGCCCGTCTAGCCGGCCGACTGCTTACCCGCGTTATCTCGCCTGGTCTCGTCTGGTCGTCTGACCACCACCGAGGCACCGCGACAGCATGTGTGAGCCCATGTCTCGACACGATGCACGCTAGCGACCTCTTTCCAAGCGAACAACCTTTGACACTACGTAACGTCATTAATTCTAACCGCCGGTTTATTTTTGATCACGCCCAGTGGACTCCCTCAGGAATTCGCAAGTGGCTTTTCCTGCCCAACAGGTACATTCGACCCGGAGCGGTTGCCTCCTGAACGGCTTGAACATTTCTGCCTTTCTGAAAATGTGCTCTCATTCTTCTCGTCGGTTGCACTGTTTCCATGCTGGATAATATAACTAAAACAGAGGGGTGTTCCTCGATGTCGACGTCTTCGGGCACCCAGCCTCGTTCGATCCGAACTCCATATTCAGTGCTGTGAACTTTGCCTCACTGGAGTTCCGCCTTCGCCCGTTTCCTCCCGCCACTGTGACGTTGGCTTGTGCCCCGCAAGCCTGGTATGTCCTTCTCATTCCCGCGATCAACAACGTATACATCACGACTGATCCCCGTACTTACCAGCATCTTCCTCGGTCTGAGGCATCGACCACGGACATGCAATAACAGAACGATTCGACCGCAATTCAATTGGGTCCGCGGATGCTGGCGCTTTTGGCCTTCCCTGCATCACCACGAAGACGGACACGTGCCATGACCTACACAGAAAAAACCTTGAGCAGACGCCCAACGTACGGCCCTTTGCAAGCCCCTTCCTGCAGCGAGAAGACGACCCACGTTTGATAATGGCATGTAGCTGAAATAGCCCTCCACAGGCACACTTACTCCAGAAGGCGGGCGGCTTTTGATGTTATATTTCCCGATCCAAGGGAGATCTGAAGAGGCCGCGAAAGCGCCACTGTAACTTAAGTGTGCGTGCCTTTACCTCATACCCTTGTGGCGATGATAAAGATCGGTTGATCACTAACCCTGCCTTGTGCCAGGTCTGACGTGATAGCCGCTAGATGGATGTCGATCTCCAGGACAAGAAAATCTATGTTGGCAAACAGCTTCCCGCTTACGTTGACAGACCTTTCATCTCCCTCTTGATCCCCTCCCTTAGGACCGTCACTTCCGAGGGCGCTCCAATTACTGCGAGTGTTGGCGGTCTTCTAGTGCCAAATAATCTGCCCTCTGTCTCTGATATCATCAACCTGAACCCTGATCTGCTTCCGCAATGATTGACAGTCCGAGTGATCTACAATCCAATATCCTTCCTCGTTTCCCGTAACCGACTTCTCGCAGGTATTCCGCGGAGCGCGCCCCGGTGAGGTGATAGGAAGCTTACCCGCAATCAGATACACAAGTCTTTCTGTTCAACTTTCTGACTAGGACGGGCTCATCCTGTCATGCCTCAATTGTTGACACCGTTAAACTATCATGCATCATGCAACGGAAGCTACTGTTAACTGACTCGTCTCTTTCTCACTCGCGTATGACCCTGTGCATGCACACTCTATACAACGAAGGGAAGTCACGGTTTGGTTTTGGTTCAGGGGAGACTCCGCAGTAAGCTGAATTGACATCGTCCCCCACATCCGTCACTTACTGACCAGAAGTAGGTGGGAGGCACTCCGAGTTTCCGTCTTGACCACCTTGCCAATATCTATGAATATCGCCTTCCGCCTCTCTTGGTTCTGTGGTTTGCATCATACCCTTTGTGGAGTACGTACCTCCCAAACTGCGACTCGACTGCGGCTGGTAACCGCGGGATTACACACGGTTAAGGAATTGAAGTTGGTTGGTGGAAGCACGGGGTGATTTATTGGAGACACGAGGCACCGATTGTTCCTCCGAGCGGGGCCTTTATCGTGCGCCGCACTCAACATAATTTCGGATTCCGGTCTGAGCATGAGGGTGCTCGTTGCCTTCGCATGTTCTTTTGTTTCAAGTGGAGGTAAGCATGAGAGTTCAAACATTTCATCTACCGTTGATCCTCGTGCTGGTCCCACTTAATACCTCCCGGGGCACTCTCCAAACCGATTTCTAGATGCTGGTTACTAAGTCTGGAAAACATAACCCGAAACGAAGGAGACGCTGGTTTGTTTGTGCCTCGCGTTTTCCTGCTTCTGCACCTAAAAGGTTATCGTGCCTTTAGGTAGTCCCGTGCGGAGCTCATTGACATTCGCTGGCCATTCAACATGGGGAACTTGGATGAAGGAGGTCATAGCTTCGTCTTTTTGATGGTATCAGTGTGGCCAACTGGGCAAAACTGACGATCAGCCGCGATATCGCCAAATCAGAACATCTCCTCGCTCCGTGGCCTGGGAGCAAGTTCGAGGGATACCAAAGGATGCCGACACTGTGTTACGATACATGTTATTAGAACATGGACTGTCCCAGGACAACGATTCTATGAAGTCGAAATACATGTACGTACACATCCTGAAAACCGCCTTGCCTGTGAGCATCCGCCGGTAGAACGTTGGTTATCTTGAGAAATGGTGCACTCGATTTTGACAGCTCTCCGAAGGCTTCAAGACCGGTTCCCCTTGTACCCTGCATCTGAATATCCGACATCCGAGACGCTGAGAGTTTCGGCTGAAATGAAGTGATTTGCGCCGATAAAGATGATTACGTTCATAATTCAGGGGACATAATCGTCTAAGTACATGAAGTACTAATCAACAGGGGACTGTCCTCGTACTTCCACACATCTATGCACAATAAGAATACAACAATATTCAATAAGCGGTAGTATCTATACTTGTTCAGGCTGCGACGATCCGATAGACGGCGTTTTTTGAGAAGAGGTCTTTTCTTGGCTGGGAGTGTGGTCGATCCTTTCCTCTATTGGAAGGCGTTTCATGAGAAGGGCCAGCTAGATTTCAAAACATAGAACATGTAAGCAACCAATGGGACAGGAGAAGGAGAAGTACGGACCACCATGGCCAGGCATAAACACGGCGTGCAAACTATCCAGATTGTCTAAGAGAGGTGATGTCAAAGCCACGAAAAGCTAGTCTGTGATGGGCAACTTACCTTGATGGCTACAGATATCGCGCCTAAAACTTCCCATCTGAGAGAGAGCGGCTGGATGGAGCTGAGGGATTTCCAATTGATGGATGACGCAGAGCCCTGGATTTGGTATCCAGAAGGCAAATTGTGGGCGAGTAGGCCGTTGAAGGTCATTCCAGCAACAGCCTATTGTTTGCACTATCAGTGCCGAATACAAAGTGACTGAGTTGGGAAGCGTACCAAGCCAATCGTAGCCCCTGTAAACCGTACCAGGAAGAACGCGCTTGTTCCTGTAGCTAGCTCCGATGGACTCAAGGCCCGGGTAAACACCTGATAGGGCGCATGGAAGAGCATTCCCAAGCCAATGCCGGCAATCAGAGGGAACACAGCTTGCAAAACATGCGAAGACGTTTGGTTGAGGAGAATCATGAGACCTGGGAGCGATGATTTGTCAACATATGTTTCAAGGGACTCGTTGTCACCAGACGTACCAAACCCCGTTGACGCGAGCATCAGCCCTGCGGCGATGACCCACTTTTGGCCACTCGTGTCTCCCTTTTTGTCTTGCCACCAACCGATAAACCAAGCAGCGGGCATGGACGCCAAAGATGACCCAAGAGAATAGGGCAGCATCTGAACCCCAGCTAGGAGGGGTGTTGACCCATTCACAGCCTACGGGCGTATAAATATCACCCTCGAGTGTCGGGGAAGGGTGTTACGCACTTGGAAATACAACGCCAGATAGAAAGTTCCAGCATTGAATGCGAGGTTATGGAGGAAGGTAATCACGAGTATGATAACTGCATAGGATTGTTCTAGGTTAGTCACACGTATGGCTACGATGGAAAAGTGCGCACTGGCAGTGATATTTTTGAAGGCGGCGGGGGGGAACAGCGCGTCGCGCGTTGTCCGGACTTCGTAGAAGCCGCCACAGGCGAGTATAACCGGTCCGAGAATAACTAACGTGAGGGTGGAAGGAGAACCCCCTACAGGCGCATTATTATCAAGGACGCCAGTTAGGATAGCTTAACTTACATCCATTGCTCATAGCGAAACTAAAGCCGACGACCACGCAGCTCGTTCCAGTCATGAAGAGCAGCCTGTAAGGTCCTCAGCAAGGGGCTCAAAGATTATGTTAGTCATTTCAAAGACTTACAATCCCAGAAAGTCAAATCTTTGTGCGAAGGTTTTCCACGACGCATTTGGAGCGTGACCAACAGAAACGTTTCGTAAAGAAAGTGCGATGACTATAAACGCAACCAAGCATACAGGAAGGTTGAGGTAGACTGGTAATCAAATTAGAATCAGATGGATGTCCTGTTACTTGCACAACTGAAGCACTTACATGCCCATCTCCAACTGATTGTCGTCGAGTTGCCAGCTGTGATGAGGTTTGTAGGCAACAGATATCGAAAATCAAAGAGCGGGGACGTACTGCTAAATAATCCACCCAGAAGAGGACCGGCTACAGCAGAACAACTCCATGTGACGCTAAGCGATTGGGACCATTTGGCCCTGTTCCTTTCTTCGACGATTTCCGATGTAATGACCCAAACGGAGCTGACGATTCCGCCACCGCCTAGGCCGGCCAAACCGCGAGCCAATATGAGGCACATGATTGACTTCGGTCAATAGATTAGATAACCATCAAGTATTTCGCATGATGACATGCACCTTTGATGCCCCACAGAGTAGCGATCCGAGTGCGAAAATCATCATGCTGGTATACAAGACGTTCTGTATCGCAATAAATAGAGTGAAATCTGACATGAGAGACTGGCGAACCTTGCGTCCTATCAAATCAGATAACCTGCCGTACAAGGGCTGGCATGCTGTCTGAGTAAGCATGTACGCTACGCCAACCCACGTGTATTGGCTTTGCGAAGCCCTGAGGTCGCTGGTGATTGTGGGTAAGCTGGTTGACACGATAGTCTAAGGGAAAACAGGAGATTAATAAGTCGCGCGCATAACTAGGGAAAGGCGCGAACTGAGTCTGTCGTCGCGAGGAATAGTGTTAGGGCGGCCCTACGTCATCGTTAGTTTATTCGCGATCACGAGAGCCCAAATGTTGTACCCAATGTGTGCAAACAAGAGGCGGGAGGTAGATAGTCCCGGACTCTTGTTGGTGTCATCGTGGAAGTCGAAAGATGCTGAGTCTATGGTGCGTGCAGTGTCTTGCGAGCTGACAGTGCTGTCTGGACAAGACGCGGTTGACGATGCGAGAGAGGGACGGGGTAACGAGGTCCGACTAGGTGAGCGAGTTACTTTGGGTGAAGACATATCTGGAGGGTGTGCGGGGTGAATGTGTAGGAAGAGACAGGGTTCCCGAGTTTAAGTATGTCCACCATCCGTTTGTCCATTTTATAGCAAAGGCCATTTGATCCAAGGGGGGGTGGCTTCGATGGATCAGATCGAGCCAAGGAGTAATCGTGCACTTGCCCATGAAACAAGGTTCTTGGGGCTTTGGAACCCCTTTGACCCTTTGACCAAGCGGACCGCAGGAAGGGACAAGACACGCTGGCTTTAGGCTTTAGCGATTCAGATTGAGATTAAATTAACCGTCACGATTGAGGTCTTTGTCTCGTGTTGTAAAAGTCCGGCCCACAAAGAAGAGAAGGCTGCCATTGACACAACGGAATGCTGCCGTTGAGGGATGGCATCGAAAATGCAGATAGGATTGACATTCAAACTATATTCCTGGGGAGCGGGTGGAAAAGCAGTGTGGAAACTGGCCGCCTGGTTCTGGCCCATCTGGTCTTCGGACGACAAACCTTTGAGGGAGAAGATCCACGTAACGAGATCGCCGGGGTGAATATTTTGAGTATGGAAGCGGAGAGAAGCTGAAGTATATCATCATGTCATTCTGAGCGAGGGACAGAAGGGGACAGATACATCATGAAATCGGTTTGTCCTCGGTATGCCCTTATACAAACTGCATTATAAATCAGGATTTACTGGTCATGATAAACAAATACATACCCTTGGACATTCGATGTAAGCTGACAGCAAATCTTCCAAGTACTTTGATTGAGATTAAATTCTGTGTGGATTTTGTAAGTTAGTATATGGCTCTCGAAACGAGCATAATTCATCTGGGCGGTGGCAGAGTAGTTACATGGCTCATCCAATCATTAGGGCTCGAAGTAATTGACTTGTCGTACTGTCAAAAAAATACCTGACCATTCCAGCCGAATTCCACTATGGCACAGGTATTA
>MU266790.1:0-14128 GCA_021014945.1 Leucogyrophana mollusca | reverse complement strand
ACTCTTTGTTGCCGTTGGGCGCCTTAAATAAAGACCGATCTGCTTTGTCGTCTTATAAAAGCAAAAAAAGCGTGAATTAAGACAATAGTAATCCCTTGACATGCATTTTCAAAGCACGCCTCTGCTTAGCAGTGTTTTTGCTTAATGCCGCCTGAATCAGTCTTACTCAGCCGGTTAAGTCAACTAAGGAAATTTGTGATTTTCCTGATGCTGTTCAGTAAGGACAAACTGACCCCTTCGACACGTATACTGTATGGTGCAGGTGTCAGTGCGCACAGTTTGGTAGTTATCTGTGACTTACTAAGGCAAGACACTAAAATAACGGTAAAGTTGAGAGCTAGACAAAGTTGAGGATAATAAAAATATTCACCTAGCTGATAGATTTCCGTAGGAACCTAAGAACAACAATGCAGTGGCAAAATGAAGAAGACACCACGATACAGAGCCAGAGCATGCGACGCCACCATCCTAGAATTTGATCCCCCGCCGTGATGCCACTACTGCCCTGGAAAACGACCCTCGTAATCCGAGATAATGATCGCTTCCAGTGCCGAAACCTCTCGCGTCCCCATGATGTTCTGTGTTTCAAGGGGTATCAGTATTAGTGTGGCAAGAAATGGGATGGTGAGATTGAGGTGGAGTACATTGGAGGTGAGAGCATGGTTTTCCGAATCACTGCACTGGGGCAAAACCAGAACGATTCTCGGAGGTAAAGGCCGCGATCGGCGGAAACAACTTACAAGATCGACAATCAACGGCGACAAAAAACACAAGGTGATCAATCGACGGGAGTAACCCCAGCCTACAGCGGGCAAAGCGCATAGCACGTCCGCAAGGCCTCCGCCCCACGTGCAGGATCCACCACGAGAGCGTGAGAAAGCGCATCTCGGTGACATCTGAAAGGGAGATAGTCGGCTGAAGGAGGCCAGTATGTGGTGGGCTTGTCTCGTGTGCGAGATCCGAGTCGTCAGGTAAGTCGTCTTTTAGTTAGGAGATCAATGTGGGTGGTGCGGGGAGTGCCTCGCACACGCGCTCCACCCAGCCAAGAGGTACCTCCAGCGCTTCCATATCCAACACGGGTCCCACAGCACGGCTTATTACCATACGTGTAAGCAATGGTGGCGCTCGAGCCGCTCCTGGCGAGACGAAGGCAACATAGCGCTGGCGCGCGAGAGGGGCGAGGTGGGGGGGGGGGGGATATGGGGGTCGTGGAGTTAAGAACTGTGGGGGTGCGTGTTAGGGGTTGTATGTTAGGGTTACAAGTTGTAAGTAGAGCGGAAAGGCCAAGAGTTAGTTCGAGCGAGACGCAGGACGATGGACGGAGAGAATGACGTACTAAGCATCTTGACCTCCTTTCAGCCTTACTGCACGTACTGCTGGAGGCGGACGAGAAGGCAGACTATATTGATGGAACCGCAGAGTGCGTCAAAGGACCAGCCGAGCCTGGGTAGCTCATCTGGGAGACCGCAGTTATCGAGTCTGAGAGCTGTGCGCCTGCTGTGGCGAGGAAGTCGTGTGGGTGCAGCGCCAATCCAGACCCAGATATACCCCCTGAATCCGACCACGTGCCACGGCTCCTCGCCCCCTGGTCCACTCAGCTCCCATCCCCGCCCAAACTCGACACCAACACAGACCATGCGTCCGGCTCCCTATCGGAAGGCGGCTTCGACTGCGCAGGCAACGGGGACGAAGAGGAACTGCGGATAATTGCAGCGCGTGACTTGGAGTGCGACTGGAGCTCATGCGTAAGGCCCTCGACGTCCGTCTCCTCGAGGATCTGTTCGGAGAGCTTGGCGATGAGCTCTGTGATCGTGTACATGGCGGCTTCGTGTGCGTTGGAAGCGTCGGCGAAGGCTGGTGCACCAACATCCCAACCAGCACCAACACATACACCATATATCTGCGAATCACGCACTTGTCCCTTGCCAATCTCTCCCTGACGACTTTATCCCTCACCTTCTCCAGGCGCTCGTTCACATACCGGCTGACAACGTATACGCCACCGAGGAGAGCTGCTAACCCATTCCGGCGCTCGTAGATATACCTGCGTGCGCTGTCGAGTATAAGGCAGGTTGCTGGTTTCAATTCCGCGAGAAACTGTGGTGAGACTGGTGAAGTAGGACGGATTACGTAAGTGTGTGCGGAAGCTTCCCGGTTATGGGGTGTGACAATCGTGCATGTCGGCATGCTCGTTGTTCTCGACGATGATCTCGATCAGCGTCCGTGGTGTTTTAGACGTGACAGCCAATATCCTCGACCGGCTAGTCCCATAGCCTTGAGCTCTTGTCACCCCTCCACGCTGGTCTCTACCCAGACCATATCGTAGTTATGATGTATTAAAAGGGCCTCCTCATCAGATAGTGGTGGATACATCAATCCCGGTGCAAATAATGTATCAATAATACATTACTCTGATACATCCGGGGTTACCGCCCGTTTTGGACAGCACTTTGACCTACCTTGGCTTGATTTGGGCTTCCGGCGGCTCCTCCACCCTTTTGGGACCAGTACCTTGCCCTTCCTTTGCATGGGCCCGTTACCTTGGGTCCTCTTTGGTTCCTTTGATTGGAACACATCTCACATTCCGATCTCAAGGCCCCACATCCTGATGCCAACAAGGTGGGTTCCTCCCTTGTTCCTTTTGGGGTGCTGGCACAGGCACTACATGCCTCAGATTTCTCTAAGTCCAAACCGACATGTAAATTTTTCAATGTGTAAGTCCCACGCAGCAGACACTTGAACTAATGATATTTTTTCTAAATGTCATGTTTAATGGAACCAAAATCTTGTTTTCAGAGATTACACGCAACATACGAGGGCTACGAGACCAATATTTGCACTGGCATTGACAAAATTTGTTATGTAATGAAATACAACACAAGACTTTTGCAAGATATATATACGCGACAAGATTTTCTAAACGAGATATATTATAATGCAATTTGACATGAGATTTAAAGTTGAACGCGCAAGATATATATAACAAGATATTATGTGCGAGATACGAGCGAGATGGGCAAGATATGACACGAGGGATACGAGATTACGAGACACAGGGACACAGGGATGCACGGATGTCGCAACGGGGGGCAAGGCACACTGTCCAGACGTACTCAAGAGCGCCTGGCACGCCTATGACAGGATTAGACCAAGGTATGATGGGTGGTTCAGTGGACACTCACTTTGCAGTGCCTCCCTGCTTGGCCTGACGTCTCTTCGGAGGGTAGTTCTCCTTACCAATGTCGTTGTCCTTCTCTCTTTGCGTGTTCGGGATGCGGCCACGAGACGAGCGACGGACTTCCTCACCGGCTGACACAGCGCCGTTTGAATTTGGCAGCTTCCCAAGGGGCCTGGCGCAACGCCAGCCAGACGCAGACACAGCCGGTGCCGCCAGGGGAACCTGAGGGGCGTCACCAGTGTCAGGGACATTGGCAACGTCCGCTGCTGCCGTTTCGATGACGGGAGACGATATGGCTTCATCCGGGACGTGTGTTGTTTCTATAGCGTCCTTTGTAGCCGCTGTTGCAGGCGTTGGGATGACAGGAGGGCGAGTATCCGGGGCGGTCGAGTCGGCATCGCGCACACTAATGACAGTGGCTGATTCGGTGACGAGAGATGATACAGCTTCATCCAGAACGAGGGGTACTGCTGTAGCATCCTTTGTAACCACTGTTGCAGGTGTTGGGACAAGGGGAGGGCAAGTATCCGGGGCAGTTGAGTTGGCGCTGGGCACACCGGTGGCAGTGGCTGCTAGGATTGGAGTGGGTGCCTCCTGGCTCCCAATTCGACTTTCCTCGTCACCGCCGGAGCCTGAGGAAATAAGAGGGGTCTGTGAGAGATTGTCCGGGATGGGAACCCCCCCCCCCATCCCCGGCGGAGTCGCATCGGTAGCATTCGAATCTTCGATGGGAAACATGCTGGCCCAATCAGCCGGAAGGGAGAACGCGGGGCTGACGCTACTGTCATTGACACTAAAATTGGGACCGGTATCGTAGCCAGAGAAATCAAATTGGTAGATTTTCTCATGGGAGGGCGTCGTTGGTGTGGATGAATTAATTACAGTCTTGCTGTAATCGCTTGAAGGTGTGACAGGTCGCAAAAAGCAAGTGTAGTCAGACGCGTCGTCCGGGATAGCCGCATCCAAATCGGGTGGGATGGCTGCATAAAGCTCGGAGATATGGAACGGCATGTCCGGCATATCCCACACCTGGGGGTCGGACGTTCCGGCGCGATAGTAAGCAGAAGCGCCATTCGAGAGTTGGCCACCCTGGTTCCAGGCCAGATCATCGGGCACTGACAAAATCGTCGAATTTGCCAAGTATGGAGTCATCGGTAAGACCTGCTGTGATACATCATTCTGACAAATGATATGCGGTGGCGGCAGCGTGGAGGGAACCGAATCTGATGTATCACTTTCAACAGATGACAGCAAATTTTGAGCGACTGATACATCGGGCTGGAGAGGAGATGTGGACAGCGGGTTTGATGTATCAGACATGGGCTGGGCGACTGATACATCAGGCCGGCGAGGAGATGCGGACAGCGGATTTGATGTGTCAGACTTGGGCTGAGCGACTGATACATCAGGCCCGTGAGGAGACGTGGACAGTGAACTTGATGTATCAGAGTTGGGCGCCGAGCCCATTGATGTATCAGTGAGCGCAGGTGGTGGTGATTCCCCACCAGCCGGCAGGGTATAAAGGACGCTCCCGTCTGCGAAAGCCAAATCCCCACCCTCGTCCTCGCCTATGGCAGCACCATCGTCCGGGGAGTCCAGCCACTGTGTGTCACTAGTCGACTGGTTGGGTTCATGTGCGTCTGGCGCTGATATGGTCAGTGATCACAGTGAGTACACACAACAATTAGCGACGAATGGAGATACTGACCATAGATTTGCTTCAAAAACAAGTCGAATGCCTCCATGGTCCTGTTAAAGCCGACGTAGGACTCAGAGAACGTGGGCTGACCGTCAGGTCCAATATGCAAGCTGGATATAAGGTGAGCTTCGCAGGAAGATACGGCGCAGATTCTGCTTACCTTCCCGAACGAAGCTTGCCCCCTCTTGAAGGGTCTATGCCCCCCATCAGCACGGTGATCGACCAATTCGACGCGCGATGGGCCCCTTTCATGAAGTTCGTGGCGAGCGCAGGTAGATCGTCGATAACTCTGGAGACAAGCACACCGTGAGTCATAAGATCGTTATTGAGTGTGTTAACTCCCAACTTACGCTTGAATCTGCTCGGGCGTGAGATCCACAGGCGCTTTCAATGCCGCTTTCTTAGCTGCAAGCGCCTTTCTCATCTCGGCCGCTTTCTCTCTGACCTTCTCTTGCAGTTCTTCGTCCTCGTTCTCAAACATCTCCTTGGTGGTTGCCCGGCAAAACTTTGCCAAATCTTTACCGGCAATCTCGTCGTCTTCCTGCGCCTGATCCACCAGGGGCTTGATCTTTGTCGCGTACACCATCTTGGAGTATACTTCAACTGCCTGGGGACCTCGAGAGCCTTTGACTAAGGTAGTCAGAAGCTCTGCTGTCGTTGGGCCGTTGCTCTTCATGGCTGCCCTGGTGTCGACGCCACGCTTCGCTTCGCTGTGGAACCATGTCACCAGTTGCTAATTAATTGACACCACAATTAGTCAGCAGCATGCAATGCACATTGCAAGCTGCGTACCCCTTCTCATTTCCGGATTGCCTCACTGAGAATGGCATTTTCTTCTTCTGACAAGTCTTCCTTTGCCCTCTCGCCGTATAACAGCTTTCGTTCGGAGAATTGGGCGAACCATGCCGCCTGCATTGGTTTCCAGAACGCGAAGTACTTTGTTTTGGGTATCAGCGGCGCGTAGTGCTGTGTATAATACGTTTTCAGCCACTCCAACTGCTCAGGGTCAGCCCAACGTGGTGGAGCCATCTGATAGACGTCAGCTGTGACGGAGATAACGGAAATATCTCACATACTTTTGTTCTCGAGTCGCGTAAATTTTCCGGTTGAGGTGTAAGCGAGATGAAAAGCCTGAAGGAGTAAAATTTGCTTGTGTTTGCTGCATTTGCAGGACCAGAAATCGACTGTATGCACGGACCAACCAAGAAAGTCTCAGCAAGAAATGATATTACTACATGTGGGGCGCTACGGTACGCTACTGGTCGTCTGGTATCGTAAGGTGCCTTTCGCATGAGCTTCGGCCACCTCGTTTACCAAGCAGCTACACAGTAAGTCCTCAATCATTAACACAACACTGCGTACACGTGCTGTCGTCTGCTGGGCTTGTCTGAAATGCATAGAGTAACGACCACAAGAGTCGAGAAGGCGGGTCTCAGTTCTTGATGCGCTATCCAGGAAATGTTCGGCCTTGCCGAGCGCTGCCTTGATCTCAGTTAGCGCACCATCCTCGCCCGATAGGATCCCCTGGCACAAGGAATTGAGAAACGCTACCGGCGATCCTCGCACCAAGATTCCCAACTGGGTTTCTATCGACGGTGAGTCTTGAGTATCAAGCCTGCGACATGATCAGCCTCCGAACTGTGTAAGAACACAAACGAGCCAACCTTCGTCTTGGCGGTGATGGACTGGTAGGAATGGTGTGAGCAATGGCGGGTCGTTCACGGACAGACCTGAGACAAACCGCTCAGTGAGTGTCAGGTATACATCAACCAACGCACCTTTGATCCGGAGGTAAGCACACGTCGTCTACGGCAGCGTCGGGGCATGGCAAGAATTGCGCTGCCTGTTGGAGCGCATTAGTTGTAGTGGCTATACTGCAGGAAACATCAGCGTGTGCATCTGTTGTGAATTAGCGCACTAACCTCGGCACCGTGCTGGGGCACGGTGGTCTCGCGTCTGGCTCGGTGGGCCTCCCTTTTGGGGAAGGGTGGACCTCTGCGGCCGACGTTTCATCGGACGAGCAGTGATTGGTGGGTGGGGGTTGCGAGTTATGCGCTACGATGGGGGGTTTTGTTTTCTTGGTGCGGAGGGTGGATATAGTTCCACTTGAAGATTGATGAAAGGTCGAGGGAGAACTTACTTGAGCCACGAACGACTGATGGAATTAGAATAGCATACCTCTGTGCTTGACGAGACTGCTGATACTTCACTTTGAGTTTGCGACTGATCGTATCCTTGTTTCTGTCGGGGATTAGTGAGCTACAGTTAGTGTATGCGAGTACCAAGTAGGATAGCTCACGCAGCATAGTATTTCTGACGGGATATGCGAGCGGCAGCAGCTTTTTCTCCATCGGTGTTATGAATGCGAGGACGACCCATCGCTTATTCAGTGTGGCGTTTGGTCGGTAAGTTTGTGTGGCAGTTGTTTGTGGGATATTTATAGGAGATTTACTATTGACTGGAACATTAGCTAGGATACTCACTATTGACTGTAATCATTAGCTAGGATACTTACGTCGCAGGTGTATCCACCTAAGTTGAAAATGCATGAATGTACATTTGCGTATTGACCCAACTCCTAGCGTTGTCCTGTATGTAGTATTGATAGCTACCACAGTTTAATATTACACTTGGTCGTCTACTAGTAATACTATAGTACAATAAGCTGTCAGACCAGATCCTTAAACCATTCAGGTAGTATGCCACGCAGGGACTCAATAGATCAAGAGACCCGACGTACGTGTGTAAGACAGGGCTATCTACGTAGTATCTGTATAACCCACAGGAGGTAGACATTATGTTTGATACATCAATTGGGCTGCGAGGTATGGGTTTGATGTGTTATTCCTCAAGACTAATACATCAGTACTTAAATACATCAATCAAGCAATGAGGTATGCGTTTGTTGTGTTATTCCCGGGACTGATATATCATTTCGCAAGAAAAATATCATATTTACAACGGATGCGCGGCAGTTACAGAGGTTTACAGGATTTTACAGGATGCAAGATAACAACGACTACAATGATGGCGGCACTCTACTCAACCCAACAACACCTCCACACCGCGAGTATCCACAGTGTTGTGGAACTTGTCAATGCCTGCGTCCCTGGAACTGACGCGAGAGTGGCACGAGCGACTGACGCCAATCACGAGCGGCGATGTAGTTTGCCTGTAAGATATGATTAGTTAGAGCTGTGATGTCGTCAGTGAAACAACATAATTTACCATCCACTGAAGACTCCGACACGTGTGCCCTTTGAAATGCAGTAGAAAGGCGGGAGAGCGGAAGGGGATGGAACCTCGTAAACAAACGCACGGTAGCTCTGCTTCCAAATTTGCGGAGCAGGTGGCGGCGGGGGAGGCAACGCGGTTACAACTCCCTGCACACCAGACGCCGCCTCGAGAAAGGCGGCGAAAGCGGCGGCGTTGGCAGCGGCGACTTGCGCAATGGTTGTGGCATTGGCTGCGACAGGAGGGGCAGGAGCCGGGATCGGGGCGGGCGATGTGACGTTGACAGCTCCTGGAGTGGTCGCAGGCGTGGTGATGATGTCGGTAAGGGCAAGTGGTGCAGAGCTGGTTG
Organism: Leucogyrophana mollusca; assembly: GCA_021014945.1. Classification (NCBI taxonomy): domain Eukaryota; kingdom Fungi; phylum Basidiomycota; class Agaricomycetes; order Boletales; genus Leucogyrophana; species Leucogyrophana mollusca. The sequence goes on along the minus strand of MU266790.1, from coordinate 5,668 downwards.
GAGATGAGGGTCGAGTGGGAGGGGTGGAGTCAGTGAGGTCGGTGGTATTGTAGAAGTCAGATGACGCAGAAGCAGGTGCCGTGTTCGCGTTGGTGGTGGCAGAAACGATGGCTGCAATCAGCGTGCTGGCACTGCTGGCATCGAGGGTGAGTCCTGACAGAGCTGCTGCAAGTACGTCTGTACAGGAATGTCAGTAAACGTTGGACGGGGTTGTTGCGTGTACGCACCAACACTGGCCACGTTCCCATTGTTCGCCGCTGGAGCCGGAGGTGTGGCATTGGCAGAGAAAGATGTGGACATAGCGCGTGCAGAGGAAATACCGACGGATGGCTGGGGTAAAGTCGATTGGAGAAGGTAGCGGAGAACGACTTGGACGGGAGCTTTTATGCGACTGAGAGACCAAGGGGGAATCCAGGAAGCACCCAAGGCTGAGCAACATGCTACCTGGTTGCAGCCAGAGATAGTCAGTACCAGCAATCCTATGGCTTGAATCAGTTGTTTGCTCCACCGGTGTTTGCTACTGCGGAAGTGCGCTAACGTCCGAAGGCTTATTTTGTATGACTACAAATCCGAGGTGCCCGAAGAACTTGATGAGATGTCGAGTAAGAGAATTTCCACGCCACGTTGGGCATTTGTGATACCCACGCCCCCAGGTTGGAACTTCACAGACTCCTGGTAAGGCCAAATTCTTGCGATTCCTGTCCGATGATGGAGACACTCACAACCCGTGGTCCGGAGGGCATACGTACAGGCACAGATAAGAATGATCCTCACTCTCGGTTTATGGCCTGGGCATGGAGAAGTATCACCCTCGCCACCTGGTTCATTCCCGGCATCCCTGCCTCTGTCCCATCGCCCGACTGCTACAACGCACCATGGAGTCCATCATCCCCACCAGCCCTAGACATACATACTGCGACGAGGAATACGAGGAAATTTTTGGTGAAGGTTTGTCCTTACGCCTTATTCTCGCCTTGGATTCACTGACCCCACTCTTCTGCAGGAAGTGCCGGTCCTGAGTACCCGGACGTCCCAAGCGGCAATGATGGTAAGTTCAATGCCACAAATAGACTATAGTCAATACCCACGGCTCTGTTGACTCGTTGACTCAGACGAGACCACATCTGGGGGCCTTGCGGTGGGGGCGCTTGACCCACAGGCTAGACTCAAGAGGCTTGGGGGCGTTAGGAAGCGACGTATGCGCGTTGGAAGGTCCAGCAAGGTAAGTGCATCCGCTGATGTGCACACCTGCTCACCGCGTCATGTGTTGTTGCTAGACACCCGCTAACTCCAGTGGCCGATTCCACTGCGCTGCTCACGCCGCCAACTGTTCCGTAGTAGCGCACAAATGATTCGAGGTAAGTAACAGTACATTTGCAAGTTAATATGACGCTGAAGTGTCTTTTAGCCCCGTGAATATCACGACTGCGAATGCGATAGTGGCTACAAGTCCAGGTAGACGTTAATTGTACGTTGAATTGATGTAGTGCTGATATGGCATAATTACGAAATACAAGCTTCTTCAATGCTTGGTACGAACTTGAGAGATCCTCCACGGCTTCGGTATGAGCGCTGGTCGGGCCATGATGTGATCCTGTCGCTGTCAATGCCACGGAGCAGCCCTGTTGTTGTCGCCGAAGTTAGGCTCTGACAACAACACTAATGCCCGCAGATCGCCCACGAGCAAAGCGACGGCGCAAGGATCCGAAATTTGAGGTGTACGCTCCTCAAGACGATGCGGAGTCCGTCACCACCGTTTCCAGCGCTGTTGAACACATTCAAAACACGACATGGATCATTTCCTCCGATGGTACAATCCGCACTAAGAACGACTTTGTCGCCGTCCCGCTTGCCCTTGCCGAGGAAGAAGTGATAGCCGTGGATGAGCACGATGTTCCTGACAGCTACGAGTACAATGAAGACTTAGCACACGGCGACATCTCCCACTTCACGCACGATTTCTCCGCGCATGATGACATCGAGATAATTGCAGAAACGTTGACTCTGCAGCCTTTGAAGCGGAAGCAATACGCTAGTGTACGTACCTTTCACTTCTCGGAGGTTCTTTCAGTCATTCAAGTGTTATTTACAGGACAAACCATTGCTACAGTGGATCCCTCTACGGGACATATATCTTGATGAGCTGTTGCGCCTGGAGGGAAGAGGTTCGTGTGATCACGGTTCTGGATGTCACTCGTGTCACGGCGCTCCTGGTCTCTACCGATGTGACGACTGCTTCGGACCGTCCATGTGGTGCCAGAGCTGTGTGGTGTCGAATCACGCACACAATCCTCTCCACCGGATCAAAGTAAGTCAGAGTTTACATTGGTTAAGACCGTTCACTAATAATACTGCAACAGGAATGGAACGGACAGTTCTTCGAGCATATTACGCTCAAAGGCCTCGGCCTTCGCGTTCAACTTGGACACGAGGTCGGCGACCTCTGTATCAGGCCTGAACCATCGTCAAATGACGATTTCGTGGTTGTCGATTGCCATGGAATCCACAAGGTCGCTGTGGACTTCTGCTCTTGTGAAACCGGAGAAAGCAAAACGACACAGCTCCTACGCGCTCGATGGTTCCCGTTGACTGTAAGCGACCCGCAGACAGCTGCAACATTCGCGGTCCTGGAGCAGTATCACCTGCTTTCGTTTGAGTCCAAGGTGTCAGCATACGAGTTTTATCACAGTCTTGTTCGCCGATCCAACAATACAGGTTCCTCCCCAACCAGAGTACGTGTATGTGACTTCGTAAAATGTTGCTCACACTCACACATTTTAAAGGATCGTTATCAAGCCTTCATGCGCATGATCCGAGAATGGCGTCATTTGAAAATGCTCAAGCGCGCTGGCCGTGGACACGACCCTGACGGTGTAGCTCAAACACAACCCAGAGAGTGCGCTGTGCTCTGCCCGGCGTGCCCGCAACCCGGCAAAAACTTGCCTGAAGACTGGGAGGAGGCACCCATTGAGACAAAGTGCGTTTATCTAGGCTCTTTGTTGCTGTCTTTACGCTGATAATTGACATTTAACAGGTGGCTTTATGCACTTTTCCTCGCCGTTGATGCCAATTTCCGATTGAAGCGGTATAACGTGTCAAGCGACGAAGCAGACCCCAGTCTGGGACGTGGCTAGCAATTCTTCGTAGAGGACGAACCGTTTAAAGCTCATCTAGCTGAACATATTGACGAACCTCAGGAGGTACGATCAATAACTTCATGTCAGACGTCGCTTAATCGAAGGTGCCCGCAGAAAAGCACTTGTTCTAGTCACAATGCCGTCAACTCGGCAGACACCAAGGCCATGAAGGGTCTCTCTGCTACCGGTGTAGGTGCGGTCGATTGTGCGCGGCATAATATGAAGCTCGCGAATGGCGTTGGGGATCTTCAGAAGGGGGAGAAGTGAGTATTTCCTTATCCAAGGCTGATTCGTGATTCGTGCTGACAGCGTCGTAGGTATGTGAATATGGATTACTTGGTTTTCTCGGCCTTAAAACGCTTCCCTCTCAAGACCTTATTCCTCTCGTACGACATCGCGTGTCAGTGGCACAAGAAAATATGGAGCCGGATGCCCCGTCTTCCCAAGTCCCTCCACTTCGATACCACCGACAAGACCATCGAATTTCTTGTGCCGAAGTTTCATCTACCAGCCCATACCGAAGCTTGCCAGACGACGTTCTCCTTCAATTTCATGAAGGGCGTCGGCCGAACTGACGGGGAGGCAATCGAGAGAGGATGGGCCAACATCAACCCTGTGTCAAGCAGCACTAAAGCCATGGGACCGGGGGCAAGGCGCGATACATTAGATGATCATTTTGCTGACTGGAACTGGAAAAAAGTGGTAGGGTTAGGTGCGTGATCATAAAATTGTGGTTGTGTGACGTGTCGTGCTGACGTGCAATATCCTTGGCAGGTCCTCTGATCTTACGCAAAATGAAGGAGGCTGTCGGCGAGCGTGAGGCTCACCGAGTCATCCTGGAACAGTTGGAGAGCACGCTGGCCCCAACAACTCTTGCAACGTATCAAATCGAAATGGAAGAATGGGAGAACGACCACAGCAAAAGCAATCCATTTGAGAGCAAAGTCGAAAGTACGTACGGTGACTTTGCCAGTAATCGATCAGATTTGTCTGACGTATTTAGGCTTGACGCAGGCGAAGGTTCGCTTTCAACTGGCCCAAGACGAAGCCAAGGAATTCGAGTCGGGGAACAACACCTCACTCCACGCCGAGGTGTCACCGAGTGTACTCATAGGGATGGGTCTTGATATCGAGGATCAACAGTGAGTAGTGGTGTTGTATGCAGCATTGTAGTGATACACTCTAAACTACTGCCTCAGACGACGTCTATCAGACGATATGAAAGCGCTTAGCGTTCACGCAACGGACCAGCAAAAAGCCAAGATCCAACAACGCCGAAACGCTTTGGCGCGCAAGATCGAGGCTTGGATTAAAATCCAGACACTGTACATACCCGTGGCCGCCATCTTGCGTGCAAGGGAGGCTACTGCTATACCGGGCACCGACACCAGTACCGAAAACAATCCCTGTCTCACAAAACTTTGGTTACCATCATCCCTATCCCCTCACGAACACTGCGTTCAACTCCTCCGTGCAGACGAATGGAGCTTGCGGCATGCTCAGGCTCACGATGCACTTAACGAGATCCGCCGCTACCTTCGCCTCGAGTCGTACCTGCTCAGCTTCAAGGATCGTTTCCTTCGGGGTCAGGGCTCAAACACACGGGCGCGGAACACTTTGAAGTCGGTCAGTACTAAAATACAATCGAGCAAGAGAAGATATCAGAGTGCTCGATTAGCGCTCCAAGATCTCGCACCGAAGCTGGGAAAGGTGGGCTGGGAGTGGTCTTTGCAAGAACTCACCGACAACGACATCAAATCCATGACGACGCTTCTGGCCAGAGAAACGGAGGGACGAAAGAAACTATCGTGGATATGGAGGACTCCAGGTACGGCCACCAACGAAGACGAAGGTCTTCAGGATGGTGAGCAATAGCCTTCCATTTGTTGATGCGTGGTCCCTCTGATCGGGTTTCAGCCGTGCGAATGGAGTGGTGTAGGTGTCGGGCGCGCGCGATGCGATGGTCCGAAGAGGTAATCCTACTTCAAGAGGAGATCAGACGCATATTGGCCTTTTTGGACTGGCAAGTGCAGTGGTGGCGCGATCAAGGGCAGAGGCGCTTGTTTGTTGATGCTGAGCGGCGGGAGGGGGCATTAGCATACGCAGAACGGCAGGCAGCTATTCGGAAAGCGCTCCGGCATTCGTTTAGTGATATGTGGGCGGTGCTGGCGATTCGTTCTGATGCTCCTGTATAATACAAGTGCGTACTATTTGACAAATCTAAGGAATTCCGGAGTTAGTCCGGAGCTCAGCCGGTGCCTGGAGTTAGGCAGATAACGACTATATTCACCTAAGGAATTCCGGAGTTAGTCCGGAGCTACGGTACAGTTAGTAACGTAGCAATCCTAAGTGACTATGGGCTACTCACCTCAGCCGGTGCCCGGAGTTAGGCAGATAACGACTGAGGTGCACTACAGTAAAGTAAGACTATATATAGGGCGGAGGTACCGCTCGCTTAGTACCATGGAGAATAGAGCACAATGGAGAAGTGCGACAATAGTGCTCCGCACAATAGTACACTTACTCCGGAC
>MU266789.1:0-14294 GCA_021014945.1 Leucogyrophana mollusca | reverse complement strand
AACTATGTACTTCAGTTCGAATATCAACTTAATCACCTCCTCTGCATTCCGCCTCTAATCTCCTCTCCGAATATCCTCTCTAAGTCTTTCCTTAAGACTTCCTCTGACTTCCTTAACTCTGTCCCTCTCCGATCCTTTCCGACCTTATTCCGAAATACGGAACTGAACTCGGACAAAGGCGCAGCACATAAGCTGAAGCCGACGTTCCACTCCGACTCCGAAATCAGTTCGTTCACTCCTATCTATATAACTACGCTTACTCCTTAGTCCGGAGTTCCCCGGAAAGCACCGGAGGAACCGGATTTGACATGGAGCATCTGTAAAACACTGTGTACATCTGGGGTGCTGTGATGCTCTGTGAAGGCGCTGTAGGCAAATGTGTGGCTGTGGGAAATTTCGGGATTTGCTGATGCACAATGGTCGCAGTGGGGCTCGCGAAGGCTCAACAGGATTCACGCGACACAAGTGTTATATGGGTGCGTTGTCATTTATGCCAGTTTGCATACTTACATCAATGTAAATGCATATTCAACATCATGAAACCCTGGTTGATAAGCACGCTCGACAACACAACGCTCTGCCTCTCTTCGAAAAGCAAACATTCTATGGCTGTCTCCAGCATATATACGTCGTCGAAGTTCCCGCTAACCCTGCCCTCCGCATTGATTCCCCAGAAACAGTGTTCTTAGCTGCAATATTATCTTGTCAGCTGGATACTTCACCTTCTCGCCTCAATTCACTCGACATTCATCTTTACAGCAATATTGGATCGACGCCCGACATTGTCGACATTGTGTGTGTGCAGTGTCTCGTCGGCCAGGTTCCCATTGACGGCGGACAAAGCTGGGCAATTATAAATCAAAGTGGTGGACTTGCTTGCGCGGTCTTCAAGGATTAGTTGGTAACACAGTATATCGTGTTCATGCATATTGTAAAAGGTGCTTAAAACTAGTGCTACGGGTGATTTACACCTAACCAGACCCGGTGTTCAGGCCTGAAGCTGGGCAGGTTGTGATAACCTATCAAAACGGTGAAAACGATTCACCATGCAAGCACCCGCCACCTGGCAGTCACCAGGTCACCGGGTGAAACGGATATTCCACCAGCGTGGCCAGTCATGCGAACCTCGTTCTGGTTTCATAGTGCTTATATCTCGGTGGGCAGACAGGGCTCTTGGGGAGCAACCATATATCCCATTAGGCGGGCAGATTGACTGAAAAAATGTAGGTCCAATGTCGCAAAAATCGCAATTGAGTTATTAGGTCTAATTATGACTTATAAGTTCATCGGATTTCCGGGTCCCTGAGGCGGTATGGACTCACATGAAAAGTGACTGATCTGAGATGTTACTGTCCTTATGCTAGCCAGCCTAGTAATTCTGACCAGAATTATCAGCGGAAGCCTTCTGAACAGAGTGTTCAGGTTGACCATACAAAGCAGTCAAAAAATGTGTCATAAGACTTGTCAGTCACAAGGACGCCTCTCCTATTCATACCTTATTTTTCATTTCACGGCATCGGTAATCCTCGCAGCGTTTCGTCGACTAGGTATGATGCAAAGACTGATATTCGAAGGACTATTTACTACAATTTGATAATGTATGATGATGCTACACTATAATGTTGCTATCTGAGTCATGACATTCAGCCCAAGAACAGTATTGACTCTTTGTATACCTAGATATTGAACTGTAGGAGGAAAATACTTCGGCAGGGACCTCGTAAACAAAGGCGAAATAAGACAATGGGATGGAGGGGAATGACTTACGTGATACACATCGTGATATGATGGTAAGGAAGCAAGAGAGAGCTGCCAACGAACCACTATAAATACAGGATGTGGGGCTACGACGTCATTCTTATATCACTGGCGCCACTCAGTATTTCTTTGGCCATCAAATTGTTTATTGATTCTACCTGACGGTGTCTAGTTACTACAAGTAATAATTATGGCAGACGAGGAGGCTTGATAATGGCCAGCAGGAACATCATTAGGTCCTTATTTAATCTGAAAAGTGTCAGCAGCTACCTTGCGAGGTGGTTTTTAAATCTGACGACGAACTGAGAAGGCTTGAAAAGGTTGAGGGGGCAGCTTACCGGGGGCTTGTTAGACATGATGATGACCTGAACAGGAGGAGTGGGCACCATGTTAGACATGACGAGAAACTGAGAAGACCTGGAAATGATGGCAGGACACCTTGCAGCCTTTTTGGGAATTCATGTACTTGGTGGCTGAAGTATGTTCGTAAATTCAGGAAAATTGAAAAAATCAGAAAATACAGAAAAAGTGTTCCTGTCGTCTTGCGCACTCCTAGCGCACCTTTTTCTTACCTTCTCGACTCTGTACACGCTATGGGTTACCGCAAGATCAGCTTCGACATGAAACAGCGAGCTCTGGAGCTCCTCACCGAGGGCTGGACTGCAGATGAAGTTTCCGACGTTCTTCGTGTTTCATGCAGGAGTATCAGGCGCTGGGAAGCCAAAATGGAGGAAAGTGGGTGCGTTGACCCTCCCAGTGTCTTGAGAGGTTGCCCTCGTCTCCTTGATCCTGCAGTTGTAGAAGATTTGCATGGACTGATCCTCGGATCACCATCGCTGTACCTCAACGAGATCCAAGAGTACCTTGCACTCTTCCATGATCTATGCATATCGACGACAGCACTGCACAACAATCTTCGAGGCCTAGGCTTGACATACAACCTCTTGCAAAGGACGGCAGCAGAAAGGGACGAAGTGGCAAGAGCTGCCTGGCGTGCAGATATCTTGGGTCATATCACTGCGGAGCAGGTCGTAACGATAGATGAGTCAAGCAAAGATGGTCAGACAATGTTCCGCAAGCATGGTCATGCCCCCCAGGGTGGGCGCCCAGCCGAGGTTGTTCCCTTTGCTCGCGGCATACAATACAGCATCTTCCCCGCACTATCACTGGACGGTTATATTGCACTTCGCGTGGTCAAAGGGGCTGTTAACAGCATTGAATTCTATGATTTTGTTGTCAACGACGTGGTATTGTCTTCTCGTTCTCGCTGCCTGAATCACTACTAATGTTATAAAAGCTTCCAAAGATGAATCGATACCCAAACGCTCGCAGTGTGCTTATTATGGACAACTGTTCCATTCATAAAAGCGATGCTCTTTGTCAAGCCGTTGAAGCTGCAGGTAAGCATCCAGCTTTGTGCTCTCTGATCTGGTTCACTTCACGGAGGGGCCTGCAGGATGCCGTTTGAAGTTTTTGCCAGCCTACTCACCTGATTTGAACCCAATCGAAGAAAGCTTCAGTGCGGGTAAGTCAGGAGGTTATACTGAATACCAGCATGCCCATTTGATGCTGTCGATAGTGAAGCACTACCTCCATCACCGCTGTCACCCCTGTGAAGGCACGTGGATGGTTCACTGACTGTGGGTACCATTAGAATCACCATACAGTGTATATTGGCATGCCGGGTATATGACGGTGACTCAAAAACATCAGCAAAACAAAATAATAGAAGGTTAATCATAAGATGTAGCGGTGAAAAAAAAGGTATTTGACAAGGCTTCAATTATGGTCTGGGCTAGTTATCGGTGAGCTGAAGATAAGATGGGGGGGGGGGGGGGGGGGGGGGGGGGGTGGTGGGTATTTGATAATTGGCTGATGACGAATAACCGATGGGCCTGCTTGGGCATTAGTGGGAGCATTGTGATGAGCCTCATTATAAACAGGCACAGCCTTTCCGTAATGACCAGGGGGTTGAGAGAATTGATTTGGATAGCCAGGAGGAGAGTATGGTGGCATCATTGGCTGGTTGTAGCCTCGATAGAAACCAGGCGGTGGTGGAGGGGGATGTCCATATTGGGGAGGATAGCTGTATGGTGTCAGAGCAGGGTAACCATGATACGGAGAAGGTAACATTGCATACGGATGCCCAAAAGGCATGTGTGGGCCCATTGGGTATTGCCCAGCCTCAGAGGGAGCCGCAGCATTCTCACGATTTGGTGTCACCGGCTCTGCCTTTGCGACAATAGCATCGGTGGGCAGAAAGAAGCTGGAACCAATGGGAATGCGATCATAGTCAGTCTTTTCACGATCCTGCGGCCAGCCATATGTTAGATATTGACAAGCCACAGCTCCGAATTTATTGCCTTACTATTGCAAGTGCCCAGACTTTCAAGCGGTTACTGTCCAGCTCAAAATGGCACTTTGTTGGTCCATGTGCAAAGCATCAAATCTCTGGGTGCTTTCGACAGTCTCAAACGGGATACATGCCTTCCAGCGTCTCAACAATTGGTGCTATCTTCCTGTCAACGGAAATCTGGGAATGATATTACGGCATGCGTGAAAACTATCGTGAGAGAAGTTTGCCCATCTTTGCACCGAGTCGGCTTTTTAGTTCGTTCTCTTTATCGCACTCGGAGCCCCAGCCATTATCATCTGAATCATTGTCCAACCAAGGCTATTGAGGATCACAATGGGACTCAGGGGGACTTTCATCTTTGACAGAAATGGACCTACCAGAGATTCCTGTTTCAGTTTTTGCGGCATTGCCATGGTCACAAATATAACACCTGCATCTCCAGTCTTCCAGGCAAGAATCTGCTTGACCATCGTCTGGAGACCCATATTGTTGCTCAATGCAAGCATGGTCTTCTTCGGCTTGCCATTCCAATACCACCCCATTGAGTTCACTGCCAAATACTCCGGCTTTGTCCTCACAACCCCCGCCAGAAGTGACAAAAAGTCCTGCCAGCTTTCGGTCGCATGAGTGAAGAGCACAGGTCCCATTTTGACCTCTCTTTTTTCAGTTTTATCACCTCGTGCAGTCTTTCCTTTGATCAAGTGGGGAGGTAACTCCACCATGACAAATATGGACACGCAGAAGTTCGTCTTGGGAGGTGGCGGGTTCACTGGAGCCTCAGGAACAGGCTTGGGCTTGGGTGGTCGGCCACGCTTCTTTGTGGGTGCACCGCTTGACTTCTGGGACCTGTTAGAAGTTGGCGGCCCATCGACCATGTCCCCCTCGTCCACAGAGCTCTCTGATGGTTGGCGGCAGTGAAGTTTTGCCTTTTTACGGTGCACTTCATATTGATTCTCACCCGACCGTGGCCAAGCAGACTCGGATGCTTCATCACCACTCGTATAGGTCAGGGACTCCTCAGACCGGATCCTCTTCTTCCCCGGCAGCTTGATGGTGAGTCTGGCATTCCTGGAGCTGATTTCTTCTGTAGAGACACAACACTGTCATGATCATGATGGCCCACTCAACAGGAAATGGTACATATTTCATAAATCTGCCAGGCTTGCTTCCTCATCTGAGTTTTCAGCTTCTGAGCCATCCAGCTCATCGGATTTGATGCCCAGCGTGACACTGTCCCCACGGAGAGACGGCAGGGCGCTTTTTTCATCCTCGATAAGCTCGATATTGTCCTCGTCTTCGGACAGCGCAGCATTTGTAGCCGCAATCATGGCATTGCATTCATCCCTGAATTCCTTGAATCTCCGTTGGATTTTGTCATCATCGAGCATTGGGGATGGTAAGGAATGTGTATTATATGGTATATATGTAGAAACAAGTGTGCGAGGAGCAGTGTAATGACCGTTGTTGAATTTTCGGTATTTTCCGATTTATTCAATTTTCCTGAATTTATGAACACACTTCAGCCACCAAGGACATGAATTCCCAAAAGGGCCATACCGGGTACTCATGAGTAGTGTTGTTCTGGCCTGGCTTCAGGCCGTCAGGCCAGCTGGGCCAGGCCAAAATAGGCCAGGACAGGCCAGGCCCTCAGTACTGACTTGAGGTTGGCCTTGGCCCGACCACTGCAATATGTAGGCCATGGCCAAGCCGTCAGGCCACGGCTTTGCTACCTACAGAGGTGAGCATCTCCCACTCGAGAATGCCGGGTTGCCGGACATTGACAGCTATCCAGTTATACCTGCCGGACTCAGACCTTTTTTTTGCAGGTGGAGGCACACATGCCATTTACGTACCATGGCAAGGTGTATTGTTAGCGATGATGAAGACACATCTGCAAGCGCTCGTCCTCAGCGCCAATCAAAGCTTGCCAGCAAGTTGGCAGATCCCGACAACGCCGAGTGCCCGGAACTTTCATTCCAAAAATGTGCTGTTGATCAACTGCATGCTGCTGCAACAGCCTCAATTCCACATCCCACTCCTCGTGACGCTACCAAATCACCAAGGCATGTATCCCCCACTGACAACATTGCCAGCACCCATCTGGCCACCAAAACACACTCGGATGTGCCGGAACCTCCAAAGCGTGGTGTCAGCATTATGGAGGTAACTGATTCTGATGACAAAGATCCACAGCCCACGAAGAAAAAACCTGGTGAGTCTAGTATCTATTTCTAACATTCCATTTCGGTTGTTCGAACCACTCACAGCAAAGAAACACCGCATCACGTCGACATTGGCTATAGATGAAGAAGACGAGTCAGGGTTCCTGAAGGACATCGAGGTTGGGCAGACTGACAACACAACGCCTTCACGTGAGGACAAGTCGCGTGATGTCGACCATCAATGAGATCATGACATGCCGTCGCCATTGTGAGGCCAAACATTCAGTGAGTTCAAATCTTTTCATAATGCTATCTACTCATCCCATTCATGTTTGACAGGGTGTCTATCGAGCATGGGCGGAGAAGAACGGCTTCGAGTCATGTTTGCCTGGCGACATCAAGAAGCGCAAAGAAGAAGCAGCTAAGGTAGAACAGTCACGTATCGAGCCCCACCTTAAGGAACGACCAAGGATCGTGAAGTATACACATAAGCTATTCCAGCGAGCGGCATTCAAGTGGCTTGTAGCCACTGACCAGGTGTGTTGGACCCTTCTCTCCGATGGTACACATCAGCTCAAAACTGTTACCAGCCCGTCCAAGCACTCCAACACCCAAAATTCAAGGAAATGATAGATATTGCATCCCATGCTACCAAGGGTGTCAAAATTCCTGGTCGCAAAACAACCTGCAATGAGATTATACAATTATTTAAAGACAACCTTGCACGACTTCGCCAGTGGCTGAATGTGAGTATAAATAGCCGGGCATTATGCAGCCGTTCATTCGAGTTTCATTCCCAGAGTGCCATTGTCAGTGGTGCTATCAATCTCACATGTGACGCATGGCAAGCCATCAACACAGACAGGTATTTTGCAGTCATGGGCCATTGGATTGAGGAGGCTGTAACCACTGTCTGGAAGCTTGAATCCGCACTTCTGGGATTCACTCGTTTGAACAATGCGCACAACAGCAAGTGGTGTGGACAGGCATTATATAAAGTCGTTGATCGTGTAGGCATAGCACACAAGGTATAGTATATATCCCCGTCATCTTGCAACAACGACCTGTTATATTCACTGATCACCCTGGCCTAGGTCGGCCACATAACATGCAACAATGCGAAGAACAACGGCACAATGCTGAAAGAGTTTGCTGTTCACTACTCCAACCTTACGGGCAAGAAATTTGACAGTGTGAAGTGACAAATCAAGTGAGTAAGATCGAATCTCTAATATGTGTGCTTTTATTGACCCCCCCGCAGTTGCCTAGCCCACGTCATCAACCTCGCTACCCAAGCATTGATCGGCACTTACAGCAAATCACCATACTACGTCCCAAAGGTCTCTAGTGACCATACCCCTGCCGACGTCAATACAAGCAAAGGACACCGCAACAAAGTGGGACTTGTGCGAACTATCTCAGCCAAGGTGCGGTCAACAGACATTCTCATTTCTCGAACTGACTACAAGTCACGCAAAGGAGCACTCTTCGGCGAAACGAAAGCAGTTGTTCAAACCTATCCAGGTTTGAGACAAAGTGACACCGGCAGTGTCATGCACCAAAAGTGTTTGGTAGCAAGAACATTGATTATTGACGAATATACGATGCCAAATGCAGCACAGGACGATCCTTCACTCATTAATTCCCAATACAGATGATCTCCGCTCGCTCAATTTGTCTTATCGCACCACACTGGCATTCATCACGGCAATCACGTAACATGACGATTATTTGTAGACGTGCGTCTTTTTCATTTTCCCCACCACCTATCACATTCAGATGCCCACTACCACACCCGCCACAACCACGTTTACCAAATCCCGACGCCCATCACTTGATGCCCACCGCATATCCGCTATGTCTGCCATCATCCTGCTCCATGCCAACAAATCCAACTTCGTGCGTGCCTATCGTTATAAAGATGACCTGAAGTCACCATGGGTCCTCTACCCTGTGGTTGAACCACAGGTTTTGGCCTATAGAGTGGGCCAAAAAGTGAATAGGGTCCCACAGGGGCCCAAAAGGACCAGCCAGTATTGGCCCATTATCCCACCGGTTTGTGGGTCCATTTAATTGGCCCATTTTTGTGGGACAACATGGGGCACTTCAGGTCGACCCAGTGGGCCAATATGCAAATGGGTTCAGCTAAATTAAATTATTACATAAATAAAAATAGCAGTAAATAATCACAAATAAATAGTGACAATAGGATATATCCGAAAGTGCTAGTGAAAGGCTAGTCAAGACTAGTAAATGGTGTGTAGTGACTCCATAGATTAGTAATCAGTTATAATGAACTAACAAATACTAGTAAACACTAGTAAACACTAGTAAACACCGCTTTCATCAATAATTGCTTATAATGGACTAACAAACACTAACAAACACTAATAAACACCGCTGCTATTAATGATTGCTTATAATGGGCTAACCACTGCTAGTGAACTAATCAATGCTTTGTAGTGACTGCTTTATTAGTAATTACCAGTGAGTAATTACCAGTATTAGTAATCACTTGTAGCGACCACTGTTATTAGTAATTGCTTAACAAGCGCGGAAACTCATGCCGGAACCAGCCAGGTGTCTAAAATGTCACTCGCTGAGGGGTGATCACTTCGCAGCGCAATGCCCCAATGACCACGACACTTGCGGCACCTGCGGAGATGAACATAGAACATCGGAGTGTGATAACACCGACCCGGGAAAACGCTATTGTGTTAACTGCCGAGACGGGGGCCACGCATCATGGGACAGAGAATGCCCCGCATTCCTTGAATGCCTGGCAAGACACCAGTCCCGCAACGCAGAGGCCCTGTACCGCTTCTTCCCGACGGCTGACCCGGCCTCCTGGGAGACTATCCCTGGACCCCATGACCCATGGGGCACGGGTCAGGTAGACGCCCCGCAGGAGCCAGAGCAAAGCTACGGATGGAAGCGGGTCGAGCGCAACCGGCAGAACAAGACCGGAAAGGGCAAGGGTAAGGCGCAAGAGAACACCAACCCAGACGTCGGGCACAGAGACGCAGGGTACAGCACACGCACCCAAGGCGCTAAGACCCAAACGCAACTGCCCGAGAGCTGGAGACGACCAGCGGCCCCGCCTAAGCAAACTCAAGGAAGTACACGCTGGAGCGACGAACCCATAGAGCAAGACCCAGACTCCGGGACACCCCAATCCCAACCACCCTCCGTCAAGGCCCCAGAATCATCCAGCTCTAGCTCTCGCTCACGCTCTCGCGCCGTCTCATCACCCCCAGTTAGCGCCAGAAACCGTTCCCCATCCTCGTCCCCATGAACGAACGTCGGCCACAAAACAATAACACGCTCAGAATATGGCAGCAAAACATCAACAAATCCCTCACAGGACAGAGCGACCTCCTTCGCTCAGCCAATCCCTCAGACTACGATATCATCACTATACAGGAACCCCACATTACAGAAAATCCACCCCAAATAAGTTCTACTAAATCTTTACCAAATAATGGTATAGCACTTAATAAATTAGTAATTAATTTCGTCAATGTAACCACCGTGAACAGCAAGTGGGACGTTGTATACCCCTCCACTCATTTCACTAAACCCTCCGACACTCGCTCAGTTATACTCATAAACAAGGCCCTCTCGAAGAACAATTGGAGGGCGGTCACCCTTGACAGCCCAGACATAACTGCCATCGAGATAGAAGGAACCTCCGGCACGATACGCCTGTATAATGTATATAACCACTGCGAGCACGCTAATGCCCTTACAGCCCTAGACAAACACCTGATCCTAGAGCAAGCAAACCACGACAGACAGCCCAGGAACAACACCGACCCAGACCACCCTTGCAAAATGGTTTGGCTTGGCGATTTCAACCGCCATCACCCGATGTGGGAGGACCCCACGAATGGACACCTCCTCACCCCAGCCCAGCTGGACGCAGCGGACCCGCTTATTCACCTCATAGCGAACTACGACATGTCGATGGCCCTCCCCAGACACGTCCCTACCCTGGAAGCTTGTAATACCAAAAACTACACCCGCCCAGATAATGTCTTCGGCAGCACAGACCTAATCGACTCCTTCGTCACATGCGCAGTTGCCCCACATCTGCGCCCGGTCAAAACTGATCACTTCCCCATCCTCAGTACGATCGACCTCGAACCCAGCCGAATAGACAACGAGCCAAAACGGAATTACAGAGCGGTCGACTGGGAAAAATTCAGGAAGACCCTACAAACCGAAGTGAACCGCATACCAGCCCCTAGCGACCCAGAGAATGAAGCTGAATTCCAGGAGGTGTTCGATCATCTAACCAGCGCGATCAACAGAACAGTCGACGCTTGCGTACCCCTCACCAAACCGTCCCCGTTCGCAAAACGCTGGTGGACAAAGGATCTTGACAAGATGAAAACGAACCTTAAGAAACTAGAGCGTAAGGCCTATGAGTGGAGGGACCGTCGCGAAGACCCAGTACACGAACAATATAGACGTGAACGCAACGCCTATGCGGAGTCAATCAAGTCGTCCAAAGAAGAGCACTGGAGGGAGTATCTTGAAACAGTAGACGCTGACAATATCTGGCAGATCCACAGGTACATCGCAGACTCCCCGTCCGACCTCGCTCACGCGCGTATCCCCACCCTCAAAGTCCCAAACCCTAACGGGCAAGGGACCGCAGAAGTAACGGATAACGCAGCGAAGAGCGAGGCACTCTACAACACATTCTTCCGGAAACCACCGGAGGACACGCACATCGACCCTAACTACGCTTACCCCCCCCCAGCTTGCGAATTCGTGAATGTCTCAGACGCGCAGATCCTCAGAGCCATCAAGAAGCTATCTCCCTATAAAGCACCAGGACCCAACGGTATCAGCAACTCCGTCTTTACACACTGCGCAGAAACATTGATACCCTACATGGGCCCACTGTTTCGGGCGACGTTCACACTCGGTGTCTACCCCAGAGAATGGAAACTCTCGGCCACTATTGTCCTACGCAAACCGGGACGCCCAGACTACTCAGCAACGAAGGCGTATAGGCCAATAACACTCATCGACACCATGGCCAAGATTCTCTCTTCATGCGTAGCAGAGACCCTTGTGTACATCGCAGAGGAGCACCAGATGCTGGCGGATACTCACTTCGGAGGGCGGCCCGGCCGCTCCACGGTTGACTCCATCCATCTTCTCACTAAATTCACGAAGGACGCTTGGGCTCATCCTACTGACAAATACGTATCAATGCTTTTTCTAGACGTCAAGGCCGCCTTCCCTAGCGTAATCATCGAACGCCTACTACACAATATGCGCAAACGCGGGGTCCTGATCGAATACGTAGAGTGGTTCAGAAGGAGGTTAGACGACAGGCAGACCAAGCTCATATTCGACAGTTTCATATCAGAGATCTTCGGAGTGGGCAACGGTATAGACCAGGGCTGTCCCTTATCGGTCATCGCCTTCCTCTTCTACAACTCAGACCTGCTTGATATTGCTGACCGAAGAAAAGGAGAACTTATCCTAGGATTTATCGACGACACGCTTCTAGCAGCCAGAGGGAGATCCTTTCAAGAGGCCCACGCAAAACTAGTCAGGATGATGGAAAAACGCGGAGGGGCGCTCGAGTGGAGCAGGGAACAGAACGTAGAATTCGAGTTAGAAAAAACGGCATTGGTCTGCGCCTCGCAGAGACGCGTACCGGACCCCACAATGAGGGCCACGTCAATTCCGGTACCGCGCATCCCCATAACAGTCAACCGCCAGAACATCCAACCGACGAACGCGCATAAATTCCTAGGCATCATTATCGACCAAGAACTATGTTTTGACGAGCACGCATCATACGCACTAGCGAAAGGGACGAAATACGTATTAGCAAGTAGAAGGATGACGAGACCGAAGAAGGGTGTAAGAATGGGACCGATGAAGAGATTGTATGGAGGGGTGGTAGTCCCAAAGATGTTGTACGGGGCGGACGTGTGGGCTTCGAAACTACTGGGGAGAGGGCGAGGGAAGAAGGAGGACGGGAAAGGCGCGCGGGGAATAGCGAAAAAGATGGCAAGGGTCCAACGGCTAGCAACGATCTCGATGACAGGGGGAATGCGCACCTCGGCTACCGACGTTCTGGACGCCCACGCCAACCTCCTCCCATTCCAGCAACTCCTACGAAAGACTTGCTTTAGGGCAACCCTACGGATGGCTACGATCACGGAACCGCACCCTCTGGCAAAGGAAATAAGGAGAGCGGCAAAGCACTACCGATGCCGACACCGCGCCCCCCTCCACGAACTATTCCACACCTTTGGCATCAACCCAGACGAGACGGAAAAGACCAAACCCGTTCGCAACCACCCAGCGTCGGACACTCCTCTGGTAGCGGAAATCACCAAAGACGACGCCTCGGCCCTTACAGCGGACGCCTTAGCGGAAGAAGAAGTTCATATTTTCTCGGATGGATCAGGGATCGATGGGGGTATAGGAGCAGCGGCGGTGCTCATGAGGGAAGGCAAGGAAGATAGGACGCTGAAGTATTACCTGGGCAGCGGCGAGGACCACACGGTATATGAGGGTGAGCTGGTAGGGATGTTGCTGGCGATGGAGTTGCTGAGGACGGAGAGACACAGAGTAGGATCAATCGCGATAGGCATAGACAACCAAGCCGCAATACGTGCCGCCATCAATCAGAAAATGAGCCCGGGGCATTACATCCTCGACTACTTCGACAAGGCACTCACGCGGGCACTGAACAAGCACGGACTGGAGCACATTACGGTCAGATGGACACCAGGGCATATCGGAATCGAGGGGAACGAGAAGGCCGATACCCTCGCAAAGGAAGCAGCCAGGGGCGACTCCAGCGAAACGAGCAACTTACCACTTCAGCTCAGATCACGCAGAGGGCATCGGAAAAACCTTCCACGGAGTAAATCAGCGTTGAAACAACACTTCAATAAGGAACTGAAGGAGGAGGCGGCAGCAGTCTTACGGGCATCACCACGATATAATCACCTCGCGAGCATCGATGAGACGGCCCCCTCGAGCAACTTCGAAAAACTCGTCAACAAGCTCCCCCGCCGCCACACCTCCCTCCTGTTCCAATTACGCTCGAACCACGTCCCATTAAATAAACACCTGCACAAGATTGGTGCCCTCGACGTAGAACCGTCCTCCCCCACGTGCAGAGCCTGCGGAGATAGAGAAGAGACTGTTCATCACTTTATCCTCACGTGTCCAGCTTATGCCCGACAACGAGCGGCGATGTTTCTCGCCCTCCCCCCACGCTCACGAACACTGTCCTCCCTGCTCAACAACCCCAAGTCCGTAAAACTCCTATTCAAGTACATATCCAGCACAAGACGCTTCGAAAGCACGTTCGGCAACACATCACTCCCTGACAGCACCCGCTAAGTCCCCACAGACGGTCCAGACCCCACGCTACAAAACGCATCATACGCATTGCCCCAGTTACACTGGGCGCATGCCTCCTTCACCTCGATCGCTTTCATAAGGCGCTCACTGTTTCCCTCCCCGGAGTGGAAACCATTGCGGAGATGGTTCTAGGATTAGTGGTAGATCAGTAGTAGCAGTAGTTCTACGATAGTTTGTCTAACATAGGGCCTAGCCCCAAAGGACAATAAACAAGGATTAAAAAAAAAAAAAAAAAAAAAAAAGTAATTGCTTATAATAGACCAACAAACACTGGTAAATGGTTTGTAGTGCCCGCTGTGATTAGTAGTTTAAATATGATGGACCAACAAACACTGATAAAGAGTTTGTAGTTACCGCTTTTACCAGGCATTGCTTATAATGCACTGACACACATGTTGTATTAGTAAGTACTAGTACACACACTGGTGAACACTGGTAAATGGCTTATAGTGATCGCTTTTATTAGTAGTTGCTTATAACAGTTCAACACCCACCGGTACATCAATTTTAGTGGCCGCTTTTATCAGTAGCTGTTTATACAAACAGTTGTCACAACAGACCATCTGCTGATCATCATGAGTTGATTATAAGTCACTACCAATAGAATG
>MU266788.1:2865-14490 GCA_021014945.1 Leucogyrophana mollusca | reverse complement strand
CTGTATCTGGTACGCATCGGGGGTCTTCAGCGCGAACGGGATTATCTCCGCAAAGGAGTCGAAGCCGCCCGGTGCGTTATTGAAGGATTGGGTACTGTTGATGTTGAAGCCGCCGAGAGAGCTGTACCAGGGAGGGGTGGGGAGTTGGCGTTGAAGTCTAATGCATTGAGGGAAGGGATGCCCCTTGCGGTCGACCATGCTCTGTTGGCGATCTCCTGCAGCCCGTCTCTCTTGTTGGTTCGCCAGCACGGAATTGGTGCTGAGGACACTCGAGATCGTCGAGCTCCCACTGCCACCGCCGAGCACGCTCGCCTTCCCTGCCGGCACTGCGCTCGACACTGCGGGGGTGGGGCGGACGTCGTGTGCACGGTGACGCCCGAGCCGAGCCCCCCTGGCAACGATGTGCGTGACCCGAGGCGCGAGGAGATGGGGAGGTCTTTGTGGGGATTGTACTGAGGCGCTTTCGTCGCCGCCCCGGTTGAATTTGACGTCGGCGAGGTAGTGGAGGACACGGTGGCGTAGCCCTCGGGCAACGGCGTGAAATCAGGAAGCACCACGTTGCGGCCCTGGAGACAACGCTTCAAGGCGACGTTTTCGCATTGGGAGGAGCCGAGTTCGGTGGGGATGGCGGAGATGAGGGGGTCGCGCTCTGCGATGGCGCCTTCGAGGGTGGTCATAGTTTCATGGGGTGAGAAAGGGGGTGAGCAACGACGGGGGAAGCGAAGGAAGAGGAGGATAGAGAAGGCGTAACAAAAAAGGGGGAAGGGTCCGGGGAAGGGAAAGGATACGAGTGGGACTAGACAGGAGAAGGGAGCAATAAACGACAAAGGGGAAGGCGACGACAAGGAGGAAGCGAGCTTAAAATCAACTAACCTTGTCGTCGCAGCCTTCCTGGCGGATATACATCTTATTCCTAGTATTCCTCCGGAGTTTGACGCCAATTCTCCAGCTCGAGGGTCCTCGGCGCTTGTGATTCAGCGGAGTTTTCCTTCTCCTTGTCGGTGGCTGCGTGAGTGGACCTTATCACGCCGCCGGAGAGCGCTTTGCGGAAACGAGGAGGTCGGGCATTTCAGGTTCAAGCCTGAGATCGTCGTCGTCATGTTCGTGCTCCTCGTCAAATTCAGAGAGGGCCTTGGACGTACCGAGTGTGGTGACGTCGAGGTGGGGATCGACGGCGAACATCGGTTGTGCAGGGAGGTACCAGAGGTGCAAGGTAACATCGTATGGGATGGCTGTGGCCACGGGAGGTTCAAGTACTTCTGTAAACGGTGGCGTACCTGCGGGCATACGCAGCGCAGGTGGCGTGAGGGCATCATGGCGAAGCCGGGCGGGGAGCGCGGGGACGAGGTGGCGTTGGCGATGAAGAAGAAGTTGAAGGAGTCGCTGAATGTGGAAGTGTCGGGATCGTTATCGACTTGCGTCCAAGTCGCCAGTGACCAGTGTGACAACCTGTGACAAAGTTGTGCACTTGTTGCATTGCAACTCTGCCTACGAACTCAACTTTCGAGACAATTCTCTAAATCTTCATTCCTCTGGTAGCTAACGGTTCGGGGCACACGGGGGCCTTTGGCCGAGGTTCTAACAGTGAGTGGTTGTAGACTTACTCACTATTTCACCAAAACTGTGCGTTACTGGTCGATGGATAGTATTGCTCTCCTACCTCCATAGGTGTCCAATTTCCTGGAGGAGGGCAAGGTGCATTTATTACCACTCGCCATTCCATTTCGTCAAGGTCCTCCGCATCCCGATCTGCAGGGCCAGGTACCACGTACGCGAACTGCTCAGCTCCATTTCCAGCGCCTTTGTCCTCTTGTTTGTAGTCTACGTCGTCATCCTCCATGCATGATGCACCGCAGCATGACCTACTCCAGGTTGTAATTCACCACCCCATTGCCCAGTCCCTCACGCTCCGTGGCAAGACGTGCCGAATAAATGTCCCAGGAATAGGATCCACACAAGCTGACACGAGGACGCCCACGTTTGTCTTTTATCGGCACAGATCAACCCTCTGGTGTAAGGAGTTTACGGACTGCTCTCACCACTCTCCGCAAAGGCCCAACCATCAAGTCAACTGAGCAAGTACCCTCACGTCCACACTCTCAGGCTCGCTAGCGTTTTGTGATAGATCGCCGGATACACAATACTTAATGCAGTGGGCGTCGTTCAGCGACGTCCGACCCTTGAAGATACGAAAAATATCGTCGTGTATCCTGTTCGATCTTGCTCTCGTCTTCATCTTCCTTCGAGTCGAGCCGGCAACGATGACGACTAACTTTCCGTCCCCGTCCGGAATCACTGCTCTGCTTGGTGTGTGCCCCCGATTATCTATATTTGCGGCCTTGACGCTATTCGGAACTCTAGTCCTCGACACTGTGTTCCAGGCTCTGTCTTTTATATCGACAACATCCAGGCTCTGGGTTTGTATCACATTCATTGGATATGGTGGGGGAACGCTTGGGCTCCTTGTCCCTTTGCTTCGATATGACGTGTCTGGCTGGGATGTGGACGCTCACAGCGCCGCTTGCGCGACCCGACGATCCTAAATCTATCGGTGCGTTCAAAACATATATGTTTCTCGTCATGTATGCTCAATGTCATGGTTCGTTTTGGGCACTGTATAGGTGCAATAAATGTATCACGTCAGTCGCACGTAGTGTCGTATTCGTTGCCAATCACATCGTACACATGCACCCTATGGTATGTTTCTATCCCCTTCATGGCGCTCAACCTGCTGACACGGATCCACTCCTTTAGGTGCGCTCGCCTGGGTATCATTTTCTCCGTCATCCGTATTATTGTGGATTCTCGTCGTACACATGCACCCTGTGGTATGTTTTTCATCACCTTCATGGGACTCAGCCTGCTGACACGGATCCACTTTAGGTGCGCTCGCTCAAGCATCGCTTTCTCCGTCATCCGCTCTGTCTCTTCCCTCGTCGCTATCTTATTCGTCCTCATGTGGATTCTCGTCCTAACTGTAAAAATCTATTCGCGTACGCACACCACATTATGGTACTCCCAGGGATAGTACAATGTCCCATTCCAACTGATGTCTTCATCACCGAGAGACGTAGTGCGTGTCTCTCTGTCTAATATTGCCATTCGACCCTTACAGATAGTTACTTATGAATGCTCCAGCCGATGTGGTCGCCGATGCAGTTCTCGTTGGTCTACCCGTCAGGCTTCTCCGGCGCGCGAGACTCCCAAAGAACCAGCGCACTATCGTTCGTAGGAGGCGTCACCGCTGAAATCGAGGTGCGCCCACGGCCTCCATTAGATCTGATCGACTCTGACTTCATCTCTTAAGCGCACTTTCGCTCGTCGTCTGCAACCTTCTCGTGATCGTCACCTTCAGCTACTCTGCCAATACGGAACTGATCTCGGCACGACTTGGCCACATCGCCAGTCACAAGTGCCACCACCCCACCTGAGAATAAACTGAAAACAGCGGACCTGTATTTTCAAGGCGACATGTCGGTCTTCACAGGGACGCGCTCGACCGCCAAGGAGCCTTTCGGTTCAACCGCTCCGACGACTGGCTTGGTACCAGTGGCCTTTCGTGGCGAATCCAATGGTGCTAGGATTGCGTCAGCCGGTGCACACCAGATACATATCAATCCTTCCCGCACTTAGCTCGCTGCCTCAGTCGAAGAAGGTGTCGGGCTTGTATACATTACCAGACACTCGTCTGGCACATTGCACGCGTCGAAAGACGAAATGTATCACCATCATCGCGTGGTAATCGGATAGGCCGAGGTTACAACGTATAGACCAGGGAGATCTGGTTCGTATATACTGCGCTGCACTCTCATTCACTACTACCATGCCACCGACTAGCAGGCGCCCGACGCCTGATACTCGTGATCACGAGTCGATGATACATTGGGCGTTGTCCTATGTCGCGCTCTCTCTCTCATTGGTATGAAAATCATTCGGCCTCCCGGCCTGATGGAACTGCAGCCCTGTTACGACAAAGCCAACCGCGTCTGGTGTTCCACGCATTGCGCCTTGCACTTCTCGCTACGCATTGGCTGGCCCTCCAAAACGTCTCTTTAACTTTGAATACGGACATGATCATTGCACCTCACAAGACAGATGTATTAAAAGAAAACGGGTCAGATATTTATGTTACCGTCAGCCCACTTTCAGCACTTCGATAATCCTTCGAGGAACAATTCCCAGCCTGTCTACAGGGTGTTTTGGATCCGCTCGTCGTGCCTTCACCCCCCAAGCAAGGTCTGGCTCACGAGCGCAGCCACGTACGCGTGTTCTTTCGTCGGTACCGGCGGCGCGACGCCCTTTCCAGACGGCGCCGGCGGGGAATAAAGGGACGTGGAGGCGGTAGCGCCCTTGCGCACCTTCGAGGCGAAGTAGTGTGGGCCAATCCCCCATCGTGTCCACTTTGTTGCTGCTGTTGGGCGGACTCTTGCCACTGTTGCGACTGTAATTAGAATTGGGACAACGATTAGAATTGGGTATGGTACTACTGTTGTTGGAGCTCCGCCTGCCAATGCTGCTGCACGGCCATCTTCCCCCACAGCTGTATCCTGTACGCATCGAGCCTCTTCAGCGTGAACGCGTTATTCTCCGAGAAGGAATCGAGGCCGCCTGGTGCGCTGTTAAAGGATTAGGTACCGTTGATATTGAAACTGTCGAGAGCTGTACTGGGGAGGGCTGGGGAGTTGACGTTGAGTCTGATGCATTGAGGGCCGGGATGCCCCCTTGCGCTCGACCATGTCATTTGGGCTCAACAGCCTAGGATTCATGTTCTCCTGCAGCCCCCCGCCTCTCCCCCTGGTTCGCCAGCATGGAGTTGGTGCCAAGGACACTCGAGATCGTCGACCTCACACCGCTACCGCCAAGTACGTTCACCTTCCCCGCCAGCACCGCTCAACACTGCGAGGGGCGGGACGAGCGTCGTGTGCACGGTGACGCCCGAGCCGATGCAGCCCAAAAACGGCGCGCGTGACCCGAAGCGCGGAGAGGTGGGGAGGTCTTTGTGAGGGTTGTACGAGGGCGCTTTCGTCACTGCCGGGGGTGAGTTTGACGTCGAGGAGACAGCGGAGGACACGGCGGCGGAGACCTCGGGCAACGGCGCGTGGCCAGGAAGCGCCACGCTGCGGCCTTGGAGAAGACAGCACTTGAGGGCGGCGATCTCCTCGCAGAGGGTGACGTTTCGGACTGGGACTAGGAGAAGCCGAGCTCGGTGTGGATGGCGGAGATGAGGTGGTCGGGCTCTGCAATGTCACCTTCGACGGTGATTATGTATTCTGGGGAGTGGGAAAGGGTTAGCAATGCGTGAGGGTGAGAAAAGGGGGAGGAAGGGAGAAAAGGGAGAAAGAAGAAAAGGGGGAAGGGACGGGGACGCAAGGAAACAGATACACGAGGGGGACGAAGGAAAGGGGGACGAAGGAAAGGGGAGGGTGACGACAAAGATGAAGTGAGATGGAGAGCAAAGAGTGAAATGAAGGGGCATGAAGTGGGATGAACGAAACAGCGTACCTTTTCATCGCACCCAGATTATAATATGACTGAACTGCCTCTTCTCCTTCTTGTACCACCCTGGACTCGGGCGCCAATCCTCCGGCTCGATGATCCTCAGGGCCTGTGATTTGGCTGAATTCTCCTTCGCTGGGTCGACTTTGCCACGCCGCCGGAGGGGACGGTGCCTTTGCGAGAGGGCTGTGCGGAGACGAGGAAGTTGGGTTTTGTTTGAGGTTGAGTTTAGAGATCGTCGTCTTCATGTTCGTGCTCCTCGACAAAGTCGCAGAGGGCCTTGGATGTAGCGGGTGTGCCGACTAGCTGGGGATTGATGGGAACATCGGTTGTGCGAAAGAGGTAGCAAAAGTAGAAGATTCAAGTGAGTTCATCGCAACACCTCCGAGAGTGTCGCATGGGGTGTATGTGGCCATGGGGCTGCGGCTGGTATTATGGGCGGGGCATGGTCAGCGCAGGTGGTGTGAGGGGCATCGCCACGAAGCTGATCAGGGCGCGCGGGAATGAGGAAGACGAGGTGGCCCATTGGCAAGATCAAGTCATCGAAGGTGGCGCAAAAATTTTGACCGTCTCATCGACATCTGAATCAACCACCTCACAATTTCGCCCAAGATTCTTTCGGCTTGTTCTCCCAAAACCCTGGCCAGGCTAACTGTAGTGCTAGATAGCTTGTAAAAAATACCTGCTCACTAACAAGATAGCCAAAAAAGTCGAAACTGGGACCCCGGAAGCAAACACACAGTCAACCCGGGGACTCAGATTCTAATCAAGTTGGTGGTCCCTTGTCATTTTCCTTCGTGATCGCGATATCAGATGCCTGGCGATATTGCGTCCACCGAACGACAGATAGACCCCCCGCCCACAGGTACGCAGAGATGTTGTCCAATTTTCTCAGGTCACAACTTACCCGAACCGTTGCAGTCGTCGGGGCCACTGGGTTGCCTCTATCTGATGACCACCCGACGAGCTTCTACGTTGCCCTCGAGATGGACGAAAAGCAAGGACGGACAGCCGAGCTAGCACCCTCGCCTCAGTCGCCCATCGAACTGTACGTGTTCCCGACTCAACATCTCCACGCTACCTGACCATATCCGAATCACCACAGGAGGACAGACAAGGCATCGTACATCGCGCTTCGTTTGTACAAGTGCTGGAAATCGGTGATCCCGGGACACTTGAGGAGGGACAAGGCGGATTGGGAATCAAGAGCTACCACCGAGCGGCTGCTGGGATGCGATAGCAAACTGACAAGTGCCTTCCTCCCCACTATTGCCGTGATGTAGAGACTCAATTTTCTCCCTAGATACGACTCTCCCGGCGAAAACATCCTTCGAGAAAGGCTATCTCAATGTGAAAGTCGAACGAGCCGCATATACCAAAGCTGAACGTCCCACCGTTGGCGAGGTACATGATACGTTCGTTCTGCACTGTCCGTACTGACAGGGACACTATTTAGTTGGACGAGGCAATCGATCATCATCATGCCTCGCTCGGGTTGCGTCCACCAGTGCACCCCGATCGCTCCTCGTCCCTGAACAACCTCGCTCTCACCCTGTCCACTCGATTCAAGCAGCGTGGCGACAGAGCCGACCTGGACGAAGCCATCGAACTGAATCGTGCAGCCCTGGCATTGCATCCACCAGGGCACCTCGATCGCTCCATGTCCCTGAACAACCTCGCTGTCACCCCCTCCACTCGATTCAAGCAGTTCATCGACAGAGTCGACCTGGACGAAGCCGCGGAGCTCAATCGTGATCTATATGCCGCATCGTACACTCCAACGTTATCGGGGTGGTTCAATAGCGTCATTGGGACGGTGTGGGCTGTCGATGAGACCGCTCACCACATGGTCTCGGCGTTCTATAAGAGCATGTCCGACTACTCGAAGGCGGCGGCGTCACTAAACATAGGCTATGTGAACGGGTGGACAAGCCAGTGGTCCCTCTCGAGCGGGGGATCGTGTTCGTTCGCGCCGAGGCTTGGTGTCGCCTGATGCGCAATGTTGCGTTCGATATTGACGGTGAGTTCTAATGCTCCTCACAACGTTGACGTTTACTGATATTCCTTCAGTTTGGATTGAGTTTGACTTCTGCTTTCATTCATATTGCTGGGACAGAAGCTCCCACCCCACGAAACCCGCGCCCCAACGCCCCCCACAACGCTGACGTTGACCGATATTTAGATCGGGTTTGACTTGTGCATTCGTCCACTTCGCCGGGACTGAGGTTCTCATGATTCCCAACTACGTATGTACACATGTGCGACTTGTATATCTTTTCTGTTTTCTGGCGTCTGGCGCACGATCACTAACATAGACGGAGCTATGTACTCCCCACCTCGTTTGTACTTATCATGTTTCTCAAGCTATGTCTAATGCAATGGTCCATCACGGTCAAGAGCCCCGCTGCTAGTCTGACCTCTATCGTGTATCATGGGAGATATGTACGACCAGCCAGCGCCAACCTCGCACCCACAGCTTCGCGTGATGCCTGCGGCGTACGCCAAACGACAGTGCGCGCGGGGTCGTGCGATCAATCATTATGCATAAATACGCTCTTGCGATCGATCGTATCGCGCTCCTTGTACATCCAGCACAGTTCTAATCTATCTGACTGTACAGGACTCCACCGAGCGCGCCCCCGATTGCATTCACCAGGGGCTCCGACCCGCCACGTCTGCATCCATCGAACGCCCGTCACATGCATATGTAGAGCTACTAGGTCATCAGCTCAGCTCCGCACCGCCTTGTCTTTCCTCCATCCCCCTCCGCACGACCTCCGGTGAATACACTAAGCATGACTTTAAGAATATATGGCCTCGGCCTCTCGACCTCACCACGCCGCGTTCCCGTCGTCGACGAAGATCGAGCTAATCTCTGTCGACCTCACCAAGGGCAAGCAGAGGGCCCTCCTTCACCACGCACCAGCCCCTTGGACGGGTGCCATACATCGTGCGTCCCCCGCTACGACTTCTCCATTTGAAATCTCGCGTTTTTTTGGTTTGACGAGAACTGACATCGGGGCACCCAGGACGACCATGAGTTCATCTTGTACGAACCGCGCGCTATCGGGCACTACCTCACGAACAAGTAGGCGGACCAGGGCACCCCCAACCTCGTTCCTACCGTCGGCGGAATATTTGAGACTGCGGAGACGATATGGAATGGTGGACACGAAAGAGGCATTTTTCGAACCTGAGAACGATTGTGCCGCCCCCGAACCGAGCTTCGTGTATCGACTGGGGCCGGGTTCATACAAGTCAGGCAGCAATACTGTGTCGGAATCATTGGATCCAGGGTTCTGAGAGATGCTGGGGCCACGAGATTTACATCGACGCCGTTTCTTGCCTCGTTGGGTGCCGTCGTCTGACATGGTAAGACAGAGTTTACTGTGGGGGATTCCGCTCGAGTCAATGACATCGTTCGCGTTTGACTTGTGTTTCTAGTGCTTACCGTACACCGCGGTAGGTATCGGCCCTCGGTGATACCGAGGGCGAAGGGCAGACGAGGACGCGAGCGCACCACCTTGATCAGCAGCAAACGCCATACACCGGCTGGTGTCCACCATGGTCCTGCTCGAAGACGACCATACGTCAAGGGGTGTCCTATTACGGACGATACGCGATACTCTGCACATTCCGACGTCACATAGATGGCGAGACATACCCGCGCACGCTGGCTCCATTACTTCTGCACATGGGCCACCCATATCTTTTCCATCTCCATTCTCGATACCCCGGCGATCCACCAAAGCGACGCTTCATTCGCACCAGTCTCTGTTCGCTCGGCTCGTGCCATAGTCCTCGACGGTCCAGAAATCGGATCAACCTGTGGTTTGGTCACGGTACGCAAACGGCGTTCGCCAGAGCACCTCGATGGGGAGAGCGCGAGGAGTTCTGGGTAGATGGCAGCTTAGAGGTGTTCCAGAAGTTCAGAGGGAGCAGGCCTCGTCTGCACTGTCCCACCCATACTTGCTGTGAATTCGTTGAATTTTTGACGCCTGGAAACAAACAAGTCCGGCAACCCTGCGACACGCATCATGCAGAAGGATGCTTACGGGGCCTCGGTGATCCTCCGAAGAATAGCACAGCCCTCTTTGTCGGAACGGTGGTCCAAGTATTCGACAGCAGAGCCATCATGCTAGCAGGTGACAAAGACCATCATACGACTGCGTGATACAGTGTAGTGGGAGCGAGAGTGTGGTGGAGAGGGAGCTAGACGACTCAACGGGTGACGATAAAATACGTACTCTGCGGGGGATTCGCAGCCCATTGCATACACAGCATCATACGCGTCCCAAAACTCGATATTGCGGGCAGGGATAGTGGATTCGGAGGCATGGCGTCCCAGGCGCGATTGGCCGCGTCGTAATGGGGTCGTAGTTGGACCTTGCCAAAAGGGCGGATGATCTCCGGGTACGCCGGGCAAGTGGGCCTTGGACGAAGGTGCGCTGACCGGAAAACTACGAGAGGGGTGCACGGGTAAAGGACGATAGATAGTGGCTGCGGGATGGATGGTGGCTGGAGCATTTTGGTAGTGGGTTGTGTTGGCGAGGTGGCGATCAGCGTGGCAGGTGGCGCATCAGCGAAGACCCCGTTCATATCGTCTGCGAAGCAAGGGGGAGGGGGCGACCCCACCGGATACCAGTGATTATGGAGAGCTCGTCGGTTGCCAGTGAAATACTCGTCAGTGCAGGACGTAATGCAATTGTTTCCAATTTCAGACGCCGACGCCGACTTCACAAGCCCAGCGGTCTAGTGCGAGCAGGCGGGGTCAGTGCAGGACACGATCCAGTTGGCAGTATGGTTCAAAAGTTCAACGCCGATGCTAACTCCAACGCAGCGCTCAGGTCCCAGTCTAAAATCAAATACTCACGGGCTCAGTGGGCTGTCTCCACCATGAAGGTGCTGATGTGGTGAAGAGTGGGAGCTGAGTTGTGACTCGGAGGGACGACATTCAATGACACTCCCTGCCAGCGGAGACTTCTCCATGATCCTCGATCAGCCTCAACTCAACGACGTTCCACTGTTGGTATCGCCATCGTTCATCACTTGATGCCAAACATAACTCGGGCGATATAGAATCTATAATTAGGGCGTCTGGTGCATCGCATCAAACAGCCAACCAACTACTTCCCTATGCGCGGCGCGCGCCTACCCGTCATTTCGTCGCCATATACCTCTCTAACGGCCAATTTCCTTCGTGATGGTGCTTGGCGACATGGAACCCACGGAAGGAAAGATAGAATTCTTGCTCACAGGTACGCAGACATATTCACTGAGTTTCTCAGTCTAAAACTTCTTGAACGGCTGCAGTCGTCGGAGCCACTGCGTTGTCTCCGTCTGATGATAACCACTCGACGAGCTTCTACGTTGTCGTGGAGGTGGATGGAAAGCAAGGACGGACAGCCGAGATAGCACCCTCCCCTCACTCAACCATCGAATGGAACGCTTGTTTTCCACTGTACGTGTTCTCGACTCAACATCTCCACGCAGCCTGACCATATCGAGATGAATTCAGGAGAGCAGACAAGGGGTCATTTATTGCACTTCGTTTGCACGAATGCTGGAAAGCGGCGCTCCCGGGCAACTTGGGAGGGGACAAGGCGATTTGGGAATCGGGGGCTACTGCCGAGCAGCTGCTGGGATGCGGTAGCAAATTTACAAGTGCCTCACCCCTCCCTGTTCCCGTGATGTAGAGACTGAATTTCCCCCCTAGATATGACCCTGCCGGCGAAAGCACCCTGCGAAGAAGGCCAGCTCTTTGTGAAAGTCGAACGAACTGCACATACCGAAGATAAACGTCCCGGCGTTGGCGAGGTAGATGATTCATTACATCTACACTGTCAGAACTAACCGGGACGATATTTGTTAGAGCTCGACCAAGCCTCAGTGGCGGGGTGAAATGAGGGACCTGGAACCATCCGCTGTGCGCTCTGTACATGACATTGCCCGCGTTATATATTCCGATTTCGAGGAGAGCCGCCAGGGAGAGAAGTTGGAGCAGGCAATGGATCATCATCGTGCCTCGCTCAGGTTGCGTCCACCGGGGCACCCCAAGCACTCCACGTCCCTGAACAACCTCGCTTCCACCCTGTCCACTCGATTCAAGCAGCGCGGCGACAGAGCCGA
>MU266787.1:0-14519 GCA_021014945.1 Leucogyrophana mollusca | reverse complement strand
AGCCCCACAGCTCAGTAAACAGACTCGCTCGCCGACCGCTCGCACTCACTCGCAAGGTCGCGGCGTCACACAGTCTCGCACTAGCAGACCGATTGCTTGTTTGTTTTGTTCTTTAGGTTTTGGGTTTTGCCTCTAGGCCCGCCCGCGAGCGCATCACCGGAATCACACCCTATGTACAAACTTATCAGACGCGCTGAAAAACGAGACGTGAAGCGTCATCGCAGCTCCCTTCATTACTTAATCCACTCCTTAGAGATCGACACTGACGCCATTGAAACCCTAGACCCAACAAAATGTTCGCCTGCGGCCGACAAACTGTACCATACTCGCATAGCTCCCACACGAGAAGTAGCCATAGCAGAACAGACGAACCTTGCTGATACGATTCAAATATTTTCAGATGGCTCGAGTCACGGGGGTAAGGTTGGCGCCGCAGCGGTTCTTTATCGGGTAGGACAAAACCCCCGACATCTACGCTACCACCTAGGAAAAGCTACGGACCACACAGTCTACGAAGCAGAGGTAGTGGGTCTTATTCTCGCTGCCCACCTCCTTCACACAGAACAAGACCCACCCTTCCCTGCGTCGATACTCGTAGACAACCAAGCGGCTATCCAATCCGGTGAGAACATGCTCCTGAAATCAGGTCGCCACCTACTCGATTACTTTCATAAACAGATGGGAATACTAGATAGGAAATACGGCGAAGATATGGACATCACGATCCGCTGGATCTCGGGACACGATGGGGTCGCAGGCAATGAAGAGGCGGACAAGCAAGCGAAACTAGCCGCAACAAGCCGTCGTAACAGCAGCCCAAACAGAGACCTACCGCTGTATTTGCGTACGGGCCTCACTAGCAGCCTCTCGGCGCTCAAGCAGAGTCACGCCAAGGACATGAAAATGAAATGGGACGAGCAATGGAAGCTATCACCGCGATACGCGCGCACCAACCGCATAGACCCGAAACTCCCGTTGGCGTCCTTTCTGAAGGTTACCAGTCCCCACCCACGACGACTATCCGGCCTGCTCATCCAACTACGCACTGGCCATCTCCCCCTCCATTATCATCTACATCGCATTAAAGCTGTTGACTCTCCGCACTGCCCTATCTGCCCCGGCGTAGACGAAACGATACATCATTATTTCTTCGACTGCCCACAATACGTACGAGAATGGCACCGCCTGAGCACCACACTCCGTTGCAACGCGCTATCCATTTCATACATGCTCTCGAAAGCGGACGCCATACCAGCGCTGCTCGACTACATCAATGCCACGGGACGATTCAAATCAACCTTCGGTGAAGTCAAATTACGAATGCCCAAGAATAACTGATCATTCCCTATCAGGTCACACCATACTTACACTAAACCAACACTAATAACTAATGATATACACCCGGACACGGAGGGGGTAGGTCGGACGAGATGCACACTCGGACGCGGACCAGGAGGAGGATAAGACGGTACACACGGAACCTAGGGTAGTAGGAACGAGGAGGAAGGGACCATGGAACTCACGCTACAAGTTCATGACGCCACGCCATGTCGCCGCTTCAAGGACGGCAACCCCATTGACCCATAAGATTCCACATCACATACGCTACTCCCCCTTTCCCCTTCGTACACGCTCGCGCGAGCGGCGGGTACTTGACGGGACACAACAAACGCGCGGTACACCACTTCATACACATTCGATATCATTCAGCCACCTCACCCTTGATCATTTGGTGTGTTTAAAACAGCCGGCGGGAACGGCGGACGGGTGGGGGCAAAGTCCTCACATCCGGGCACTCACACAAATGGAGGAGACGGTTGACTGGGGGCATAGGGGCCCCCACTCGTAGGCTAGTTAAGTAGTGTCTTACATAGGGACGTATGTACCCCAAAGAGACATGAATGGATTCCAAAAAAAAAACAAAAAAAAACAAACATAAAAACAGTATTTATAGGACAAGACATGGATTTAGTAGATAGGATCAGGAAAGAAGAAGTTGAGGAAAAGGAGCAAGAAGAGTTGAAGGAAGAAGGAGTATATTGGAAGGAGGATAAAGTGTATGTCCCTGGGGGACTACGCACTCTGGTTATAGAAAGGCACCATGACACACCCACTGCAGGACATCTGGGTTGGCAGAGAACACACGAGCTAGTCGCAAGGCACTACTATTGGCCTAAACAGTCAAAAGACGTACAGGACTGCGTAGTTCATTTCCAAAGATGCCAAAAAGGGAAAGGTAGCACGAAGCCACCAGTGGGCAAACTTATACCCAACCCAATACCCGAGGGTCCCTGGCAGGACATCTCCATGGACTTTACCACAGATCTCCCTGAATCCAATGGGTTTGATTCGATCTTCGTAGTAGTAGACCGTTTCTCCAAAGAAGCCATATTTATTCCTACCAACAAGACCGTAACTGCAAAGGGAACAGCAGAGCTGTACAGAGACAATGTCTGTACCATACATGGTCTTCCCCAAACGGTTATATCCAATAGAGGCCCACAATTTGCTAGTCAATTTATGCAGGAACTCCTCAAAATGCTGAACATTAAATCTAAATTATCCACAGCCTTCCATCCTCAAATGGATGGCCAAATGGAATGCATGAACCAGGAAGTTCAGCAATACCTCCAGATATTTATTAATGACTGACAGAATGATTGGGCATCCTGGCTAAAAATGGCACAATTCTCATATAACATAAAACAATATTCCGCCACTGGCCAGGCCCCTTTCACTGTCACACGGTCTTATATCCACAGGATGGGAATAGAACCTCTTAATTTAAAGAACAAAATGGCTACTGGAACGGCTAGAGACATGGAGACAGTGCTAGAGGCTACCAAATCGGCATTGGGGCGTGCAGCCAAGAGGATGAAAGAGTCAGCAGATCAGCACAGGTCTGACACACCAGAGTACCAAGTGGGCGACCTAGTCTGGCTCTCCTCCGAGCACCTCAAAGTTGCAAATTGACCCTCACGTAAATTAACAGAGAAGTGGCTGGGCCTTTATACAATACTTGAGGTTAAACCTAATGCAGTGCTTTTAAAGTTACCAAAGCACATGCGGGTAACACCAACTGTAAATATTACTCGTGTTAAACCCTACAAAGGGGCACAACCGGGTCAACTCGTAGATCGGCCGGGACCAGTCGTTATATCTGATGAGGGACACGAAGAGCACGAAGTCAAACAGGTAGTAGACTTGAGATTGAAATGTGGCAAGCTAGAATTTCTTGTCCAATGGAAGGGCTACGGCGAGGAAGATCGTACGTGGGAACCTGAATCCCACCTAAAAAACGCCCGGGAGGCGGTACATGACTTCTACCAAGCCCGCTCATCCGCCCCACGAAAACTACAGGGGATCTAAACTGAGCTCTTTGCCTCAATGTTCAAAGCTGCACCTGACAGTCTAACGGAGTCTCGTCCTATTTGGTCTCGCCTGGAAGTCAAACCATAGACGGGGGGTAGTGTTACAGAACACTTATTTTTACTTTTCTTTTCTCTTATACATACATAGCACATGGACTTAGCTACCAGTATTTATATCCATATCACATGACCGGCACTCGGCTACTTACCTTACCCAGTAACAATCACATGTATCTCATGCCTATGCTTCTCCCATCTTCTAGTACATTCCATACTTAATCTCCGGACTGTCTACTTGTACATACAAACTCAAACAAGTACATACTATGTAACATATATAAACCTTGAATATACAACCAAGGAACTCAATCGATTTCTCTTGGATTTTATCCTCAACTCATTCATAGTTCCCTAGGCACCCCGCCAGAGGAACAGACTTCACTCTTATCACTTTCTACTAGGGTTTTGGTTATATGTCGAGCTTGGGTCATATTCGACTCGCTCCGTGCTGGAGGGTATATCCTTAAAGCCCCTATCCCAAAAGGTATATAAGGAGGCCTGAGTTGACCCCAAAATCACCTCCCAGATCAGTCCAAGTAGGGAAAAAGTGAGATTTTCAACCCACAAACTTCTCTCTCCCAAATCCTCCAGCAGGGAAGTCACCAAAGACATCCTCCCCTGTAACTCTTTAGCACCTGCAATTACAGGGAGTGTCACCTCCAACTGATCACTAATAATGAACTGATAGTCCACTGAGTGAGTCCTACAGCAATGGTAAGTCTGACTGGCACTTGTCACTGTCCTGTCATCGCACCTGGCAACGTCATGACCTCTCTGCTCACTGTCATCAGCGATGTTGAGCACTCTTCATTGGAACTTCATCTGAGTGCTGTAGAGACCTTAGCTGGTTATGTTCTACACATCCTCAAGAGCATCTCCTCATCGTGCCTGGCGACGTTGAGAGCTGTTTAGGCTTGTTTGTCACGGGTTGACACACTGCCTATTCCTTTTCTTCAGAGTTGTTGTTTCCGTACTGAGCAAGAGTCTCAGGGCAACATCTTGAGCCAAGTTTTAAGGCATTGTCTAGGGGAGAATCCAACACAGTTTCAGTTCACAAACCATCTATTGCTTTTCTGGCAGGCATGAGGCCTGTGGAAACCTTGCGTATGCTTAAATAGCCCACGTGGCCGCGGCAAGTTAGGTAGCAACATTTGGCTGAAGTCTTGTGCAAGTATCCTTGCCCAGCATACCTTTGTACAGAGTAGTCTTAAGGACTGCAGGCATCTTGATTGCCATTGTTATCCTTCGCAGACGGACTCGACCAACTGTCTGAAGAGAGAGAACCAGAGAGAGTTCTACCCAGTTATTAGTGTTCTGCTAGACGTCAGCGCTCTAGCAAATTCACTCATGTTGATTTTCCAAGTATGCACCTCTTCCTTGCCATACAACACACCACAGACCCAGATGCTTATAAAAACTCATACTTTTTGAGGCCACCAACGAACAACCACATTATTAGCAGTTGGTATTTGTCTGAACCACTAACCGTTGTGGTGGTTAGACCTGGCGGGGCCTGAGGTTAGGGTTCAGAGGGGTTCTGGACATAGTCGAGGGTGGTCGAGAGGGACCTGAGGTGCCAGATGACTAAGCTGGAGGACGCCGGAGAGACAAACATGTCCATGATGTACACAAGTAGACTACACAATCAACCACGAGTACAGACAGCGTTGAGGCCTTTGGGCACCACTCCACCTGGTGACAAGAACGGGTTTTTCACCACGGCCTTCAGCATCGACGACGTCGCGCGTATTCGCAACATTGAGCGTCAACCCAACGTTGATACTATTTTTGCGTCGTCTTCTGCCGGAAGTCACCGACGCTCGTCACCGACGCTCGTCTTCGTCTTCTCTGTTCGACATCGCTTCCCCTCACACCACTTCTAATACTACCCTTGCTAATAATCTAAGACACCTACGGCGCACCCGCTCGTCACAGGGAACTCAGCGCCCTCCCAACACCACCGTTCAACCCCCAGCTCCCCCGTCAATTGCAACGCCTCAACCTGCAAGCATGTTGGTTATCCCTGCGCAGCCGTCCTTCCGGGGGGAAGAACCAGCTGACTGGGTCAGACAGTTCCAGCTCGGTCTCCCCAACACCTGGACAGCGGCGGAAAAGATTGTATGCTTCGGGCTGCAGTGTGCCGCAGGCAGCGCAGGTGAGACGTGGTTCAATGGACTCGATGCAGCCCAGAAGGCTACCTGGGAGGCATTTATGCTCGCATTTAATGTTCGTTGGCTGCCTCCTGTTGCTGTTCAGCTATCGGTTGCACAACAGCGAGAACGCCTACGCGCGATAATCCTCAAAGAGGATGACATCGGTGCTATGATTGAAGATGAGCACAGGCAAGACTGGGGCCACGTACGTTGGGCTTGCCAGGTCTCCAGGCTCGCGCAAGGGTTTGGCGACAATAACTGCCAACATCTTGATGCTGTGCTGTCGACTGTGCCTTACATTCTTCGTGACCAGCTGACTGAGCAGTACAACACATGGGCCGACTTTCTTGCGGATGTTAATCGTGTCCCTACGGCTCAATTGAATCGCGTGAAGGAACGCGCTGCGTCAGACAGAGCCCTTCGGGAGGAAGTCGAGCGTATAAAAGATCAATTGCAGTCAGCATCGCTACAGGCAAACGTTCGTCAGCAGGCCTCGACGCCGCAATTAGTGAACCAGGCCTTTGCACCTGTGCCAACGTACCGTCCGTTACCACGTCCACCATTACCGCCAAACCAGTTTGTCCAACAGACGACAATCCCAATGGCTCAGCAGCCGCAAGCCGCCCTACCCCAGCCCCAAATGCAGGCATACCCCGCTACACCGCAGACACCGGTTGGGCAGAACCCCTTCACGCTGGGAAGGACTACGCCCATGAGCCAGGCAAACTTGTTCTACAGTTTCCGGGGCGGCCAGTATCCGCAAATGCCATCACCTAATAGTCGCGTTAACGCAACCGACCGTCTTCGTGTAGCAGCCCAGTACTCCACGCTAATACACCATCCAGACACTGAAGCGGGACGACAAGCGTATAACAAACAAGTTTAGGACTGGCATACGCAATTCGGAATGGACGCAACGCCAAGCACTGACCGCCCATATCCTCTGAAACCTGGAACTGCGGCCCTAGGTTCAAGAGAATGTTTCCGATGCGGCATCGTCAGCACACCCACTCACCACGCTCCAGACTGCACCAATACAAGTGTCCCCGCGCAAGAGACTAAATGGCGTAACATCGTCTCAGCCCTCGTAACTCGCACCTTGCAATCCAACACTACACCAGGAACACCGGTCCAGTTGGTTAGCACTATTCCACAGTACCCCACGCCGCAATACCCGCCAGCGCAACTCGTTGCCCACACACCCGCAGCGTCGTATGGCGGATACGAACAGGCGTATGGGAGTCCTTACTTCCAGACGTACGGGGATTATTATCTTGATTTCCAGGGAAACGCGGAAGGACTGCAGCAATAGAGGGCATGCATGCAGTCCCCCCAACCAAAGTGTATCATGTTCCAACTATGATTTTCCCTGCCCCAGCGTCAGACGACAGTATGGAAGCTGTCGTCGCAATGTTAGAAACGGAGTCCAATGTGTCATCACCACTACCTTTAGCGGCGGCGCTCACGGAACCCGAATCTGCATCTTCATTTTCATTTTCTGACTTTGATGTCACGTCTGCACCTGTCTCACAATCTGCTTCTACTTTCGACTCTGCTTCTCTCCCCGTCTCGGCTGCTATATCCGTTATTGATTCTTCTGACGTGGACGGTGTTCCACTTGCCTCGAGTTCTATTCTTCCCATCATTGAACCTTTATCCCCGCTTGTTGCCGACACGCTGCTTGATTGTGACTCGGCGACGACTTCTTCTTATGATCTCGCTTCTGTCTCTGTTCCCGACTCTTCTGCTTCTATCGTTGATAACGCTGCTTCACTCGTGCATCTACCTACTATGCTCGTGCCCACAACCGTAGAACCTGTAGTAAACACGGCTCCAGCTGCGCTAAGTCCTGTATCTACGTCTCCTTCAATTCAACCCACTGACTTGTATGCTGTTGGACACGACAACAAACCAGGTAGCGAAAGTATCCCATTCATCACCCCGGTCTGCCTATACGGACCGGGCGGTTCGGCGTCGTCATTCCACGTGAACATTGATGACGGGGCCATGATCAATGCAATCGATTCCAATGCATTCGTGAAAGCCGCACACAGATTAGGAACGTTGCTTCCTTCAGACAGGGTTCTCCGCATGGCTGACGGCTCTACGGTCCCATCGAAGGGCATTTGGCGGGGACCCATGAAATAGGGTTCCGTAGAAATTCACACGTCGTTTGAGGTATTCTCAAGCGGGGGCTTGTGGTCCCTTCTTATCGGAAAACCCCTTTTAGAACTGATTCACGCTGTACATGATTACAGTTCAGATACGATTACTATCCCACAAACGCCCCATCCAGTCATTATACATAATATATGGGATTCACACGTGTTTGCTGGGCCTAGGCCACGGCGAGCGCCCCCACCACCACGTTCACATTCACATGCACATAATTTAATTGACGATCCCATCATTACCCCAGCACATACTTTGAAACCCCTTCCTTCTTCTCCCCCACATACCACCTTCCTCGTCGTCACTTTACCCCCAGACGCCACTAACGAGCCTCGTCACACAGCACGACTACACGCCGAGTACACGTCGGCGAGCACTTTGTCTTCAAGCTCAATGCTGAAACATCACAAACTGACATTGACGCACACACAGATGCGTTGTCTCGGGCGGGTGCTCACGTTGTAATCTCAAACCAACGTCCCCGCGTCTCTCTACTCTCTGATTCTGATTTGCCCGCCTCCCCTTGTTCTCCCGTCTTCTTTGCTTCATCTCAAAACTCTGCTTCCTCTGATTCCACCGCCCCCGGCGAAATCCCGGATTTCCCATTGCCTTCTAATGACGACAATGTATATACTCGGCACACCGATCCGTTTAACCCCAAACGGGTGGCGAAAATCCTCGACCTTATAAGGATTGGCGAGGATCTGACGCCCAGTCAAAGGCAGCAGGTGTGTAACGTCGTTCGTCAGTACGCTGACACGTTCGCAGCTACCGTCAGGGAGGTGTATCCAGTGAACTTTAAAAAGTTCAAGCTATCGTTCCCCGAGGGAACAACATTCTCTACGAAGGTCAATCAACGACCTCTCACCCCACCACAGCGGGAGTACCTCTACACGAGACTCAACGGGCTCACAGAGGCAGGAATCATTCGGCGCATCGTGCCTGAAGACGTGAAGGCCGTTGGGCCTACCGTCCTCGCGCAGAAAGCGCATTCGTCCGAAGGACTACCAGTCAAGGAGCTGTTACACAGGGTTAACGACCAGTGTGTACAGCTCGGACTCCCAACGCAGGAGGATCTACCTCCACGCCCGCCTCCAGCCCCTTGTGATCCTAATACCCCACCATCCCCGCCGAAATGGTGTATATGTCAAAACTTCGCGGAAGTGAACCGCGCAAGTCAAATACCACCAATCCCTCAAGGGGACATTCACGAAAAACAACAGCGCCTGTGTGGGCACCGTTGGATTAGCGTCATAGATTTCGCTGTGGGATTTTACGCGATTCCTATCGATGAGGCAACGCAGCCGTACATAGCGTTCTACACAGAGGGCAGGGGCTTCGACTGTTATTGTCGAATGCCTTTTGGACTTACCGGGGCACGGACATACGTCATCGCTCGGGCACGTCCAATACAGCGGCAGACGGACTCAGTCGAATGTACACTACAACAGACCCAGTCCCGGGTGACAGTGGGGAGTGGACCGTCAGCAAGGACTGGGAGCAGGCACGTGGAATTGTTCACGACCTGTTTACCGTTGATTCAGTCGATCTGTCAATACAGGCACTCCGAAAACGCTTCGCCAACGAACCCCTCTTCCACGAGGTAGTCGACACCATATATAACCTTGACCACGACAAGTCAATACGTGAAAAAAGGCGGGCCAGGCATCGAGCCAAGTTGTTTTTTATCAACAGCGGAAAACTCTGGCGCATTCCCAATGACACGAGTACCAGGGTGCACAGCCGGCTGGAGTGCGTAACGCAGGCGGAGGCTGTTGAGTTGGCAAGAGCAGAACATGCAAACCGTGGTCATTGGGGCCGGGACATGATCAAGTTACAGCTTATGGACCGCATATACAGCCCGCGTCTCGATCGTTCCATAACGACTGCGATCACCGAATGCGCGCCGTGCAAGAACTTTGGTCCTACACATCTCAATTCCCTTCTAGAGCCTATCGTTCGTCGTCACCCATTCGAGCTTATCGTCGCTGATTATTTAACCATGCCAACGGGGAAGGGAGGCTATCATACGGTAGCACTCTTCATTGATACGTATTCTCAATACGTTTGGGGATTTAAACTCAAAACGCACGGTACGGCTAAATCCACAATCGACGTGTTAACTAAAATACGTCACGACTTTCGGGCACCAGAGTCCTTCATGACCGATGGAGGAACTCACTTCGACAACAAGGCGGTAGACGCCTGGTGCTCGGAACATGGCACGCATCACCACGTCATGGCCCCGTATGCACCGTGGATAAACGGACTTGTGGAGGGAACAAACAGTAAGCTTTTAGGGCGCCTGAAACGGGCATGTGCACCAGGCCTCGGGGAGGATAACTACAAGGAAGTCGACGTGGATTCCATTCCCAAGACATGGACAGACCATTTTGACGCAGCGATCGAGCACTTGAACGAGCGCGTGTTACCATCCTTCAAGTTTTCCCCCAAGGAGTTGATGCTAGGTCTTGTCATCGACACCCCACGCACACCCCAGACCAATCTGCTATCGCCACCATCTTACACGGATGTCCACGTCCACTCAGCTTACGTGGCCCAGCAACGGTTAGACGGGCTAGCAAACGGCGTTGCGCATGCGGTGCGCCGCAAGGCAGCGTTCGACCGAAAAGTACTGTCGACGCACACACAGGAAGTCATTTTCGAGCCAGGACAGTTAGTGCAAATCTACGCTAACGAAATTGACAGTACCTCTAAGGCGTCCAGGAAAATAATTCCTCGATGGTCAGCGCCTCGACAAGTGCAAACTTGCAGAGCCAATTCGTACACCCTCACGACGCTCGAAGGCTTCCCCATCACAGGCTTCTTCCACGCACGAAGGCTCCGTCGATTCATACCTCGAACGGGCACGGCGTTGGCGGAGGCTGAAGCAGC
This sequence comes from Leucogyrophana mollusca, assembly GCA_021014945.1. Classification (NCBI taxonomy): domain Eukaryota; kingdom Fungi; phylum Basidiomycota; class Agaricomycetes; order Boletales; genus Leucogyrophana; species Leucogyrophana mollusca. The sequence goes on along the minus strand of MU266787.1, from coordinate 3,868 downwards.
GGCAGAGAGCGCTCATCAAAAGACATCCACTGAAGAAGAGTCAGAAGCTAGTGAGGGGGTAGACAAGAACGACGGGAACACCCCAGGGATTGACGAAGAAGATGAGCACTTGCGTGGATTGGCCGACGGAGACGACGACGATGCGATTAAGACCACAGTACTAGGGGTCGGGCTTCTACCGTACGCTCCTGCATTGCCAGACACTCCGTTCCGAGATGCGACCCAGGAGTGTCGCATATGTTTGGGGGGCACTTGTGGTGGTTAGACCTGGCGGGGCCTGAGGTTAGGGTTCAGAGGTGTTCTGGACATAGTCGAGGGTGGTCGAGAGGGACCTGAGGTGCCAGATGACTAAGCCGGAGGACGCCGGAGAGACAAACATGTCCATGATGTACACAAGTAGACTACACAATCAACCACGAGTACAGACAGCGTTGAGGCCTTTGGGCACCACTCCACCGTGGAGGAGAAGGTTTGGTATATTAACTTATATTGAACACCATCCTAAGAAGACACCAGGCCCAATCATCACTGCCAATGGGTAGGAAGAATGGGAAATTGAATGGATCCTCAATGAATGCTCTCATGGGTATGGAAAGCAATATCCCATATGCTGTAAGGGCTACAATGCCGAACATGACCTGTGGCTGCCCTCGTGCAAACTCTCCAATTCTGAGGCCCTCAACATCTGGATGGCATGTAACTCCAGTGGGGTGGGGAGAGTGTAAGTCTGGCTTATCATGATGCTTTATTTCATTCTTTATCAACCTTTATTGTGACATTGCCTTTCATTATCATTCTATGACGTCATTGTTGATTATCATGTGACCTTCTTATTGCTTGTTGGAACTTTGTTCATTCTCACCTTATCCTACCTACCACCCGTTGTATCAATATTAGAAATCAACATAAACACCTTTGTCCTGTTATCTGCCTCAATCTGAGTGTAGCCACCTTAGGGTAGCTTCCAACGCCCTTTCAAAGCAGCAAATACATGCTCAACCCAAACTCAGACCTGTGGAAAAGTCAGAATAGATGATAGGCACAAGTGAGTACAGTACCTTGGAGAGGTAATAGTTGCAACCCTTCTGGTCTCGGGTTAATCTCACATTTCTTGGTTTCTTGAAGGGAGGAACACACCACACCTCTGCTGGATAGGCACTATCTGCCCAAATCCAGTGGCCAGGTGCAAGAAGGATAGCATGGTGCTGTGCAACACAGGTGCTTTTGAAAGCAAAGGCATCATGGACACTCCCCAGATGCCTAAGAGCATAGTTGGCAATAAGGAGATTGTGGAGCATTATAACAAGCTTCAGATATAATCAACAAATCTGGATTAAAGCAACAGAAAATCTGATGCACCTGGCAATTTCGGGAGTAATTGGATCTTCTGTCATAGAACACCTCACCATATAATCCAGGCTTTTCATGAAGATTGATAGCAGAGCCATCAGCAGCCAGGAAGCCATTTCTCCACTTTGAATAGGTGCGAGACTCTGTAAAGGCCCTGGACTTCTCAGTGTCTTCTGAGTCTGATGCTGGGAATTGAATGAAGGTGTCATGTTGGGCTAGCAAGGCAATCATGACTCAGTTGGTGCAGTCGATGACAGAGCCGACACTGACACCTGCCCATTGGGCAACATCTTCTGATGAGATTACATTTCCATAGTGGTCAACAGGATTCAGAAAAATGGTGAGCTGGAGAGCAATGGGAAGTTGTTGATTATTTGTTGACCACCTACTGCCTGGTCAAGCTTGTCCCACTCAAAGAAGCTACCAATCACCCTTTTGTGTATGTTGATCTTGAGGTTGCGCACCATGAGGAGGCTCTGTACAAACTTGAGGTCAATGCTATTCAGTTCGGGAACACAGTCGTGGAAATTCAGGGATGAGTACAAGGTTTCAACCTTGTCCATTACTCGTCGGTGCGCGCGTTCGAGACCAGCGAGAAGGGCGAGGGTACCCTCCGAAGCTTCTCCCTTGGCAATCGTCGTTCTCGCATGCTGTAACGCCTTCTCGGCCGAGTCGAGATCTGTCTGCAGGGTCAACACGGTATCTAACTCCTTTTTAAGCCGGGCTGGAGCGTCTGCGGCCTCGGGATGAGTGGCCGACCCTTCAGAACATCAGAAGCACTTACAGGCGTGGATGGACAGTTGGGCAGCTTTCTGTGCCTTCCATTCATTTTGTAGCTTGAGGAGAGGCACCGCACATGCACTGAGCACTCTCTCCACCTTTGCTCCTTGGTCTTGAAAGCCGTTTTTGAGGCAACAATGAATCCAATCACCGAGGTCATTGCGCTGCCCAGTACCAAATCAACCATATGCAGTGGCAACACTGAAAGGCAGGGTTAAGTTATCTGATGCATACAAACACAGAAGAGCCTACTGCAGACGACCTCTCCATGGGTATGAGCTTGCATTTGCATGACCATAACCTTTCAATGCCCTCACCATTGCTGAGACCAAGGCCAACAATCATGTGTGGGTTGTATACAAGTTGACATGCCCACTCATGACCATATGTGTGCCAACATGGGAAATAAAATGTGGTTCATCATGTCATCAGGGAGGAGGTCATACTTAGATGGCATGAGTACTTCCATGGAACAATGTAGATGAGACCCTACCTGACACAAAGACTGTTTGAGAACACAGCCGACATCGTAAAGACCAACAACTATTGCCTGAGATGGTAAAAGGGATACCACATATTTCTGTTTCTCACCAGGGGTGTTGATATTAGTGGTGTTCAAAGTAGGCTTTGGGAGCTCTCAGAAAGATCTGAGAGCGCCTGAAAGATGTCTGAAAAGCCTTCTGAAATAAAAGATGTAAATTCGGCCCCATCAAATTTTAAGCTCCACTTCAAATATCAGTGGCTGTTTTGCATCCAGCGTGGCTTCGGCACATGTGTTCAGCCACACAATTATTCACACGGCTTCCAAATATGGAATAACTGGCAGATATGCTCGAACAGACAGCAGATGGCTTATCTCACTGATCTCTAGCTCTCTCGACACAACCCCTACCATGCCTTACCACTCCAGGCGCTCAGATTTTGTCCATGACCTAGATCTGGCTTTATTGGACGTTGCCAGGGCTCAACATGACCTTTTGGTGGTACATATGGAGATGGATGGTGCATTCGACTCTGAATCAGATGAATCCAACAATTTGAAAATCAGATGCTGTATCTGTCTCCAATATCCCCGCTGTCTCCGATATCCTCTTTACACTCGGATGGCAGCCAGTCCTCATGGGACACCCTGGATATATTCCTAGGCATCAACACGGAATTGGAGCACAATATGGAGGAGATTGTGGCTCTTCGGGATGAAGTAGAGATGGCTCAAGTTCTCTTCAGGCCAGCCGAGCCAATGATGCGTGTGTCAAGTACGCAATTCCGGGGGTCCGGAACTAGCTCCGGAGATCACGACAAGATAAGCGGAGAGATACAACAGGAAAGATAAGGGACTTGGCTTCAGTTCGTGCACTGCGCCCTTCTGCGGACTTGGTCCCAGTATTTCGGAGGAAGTGGAGATCGAGGAATCTAAGAGAAGGGGACTGAGGGCGGAGGTTGTGTCCGGAGATCGGAACACGCGGAGGAACGGAGGTTGAGCAAGGAATCAACTTTGTTGTTATTTGAACTGAGTACAAACAATGTACAGTACAGGCTTTTATACTACAAGTATTTCGGAGCTAGATGTGGATAGCTAACACAAAGTGAGTATAGTATAAATCGTATAACAAAAAGATATGTCAACGGAGCATAGGGAATGGAGCCGGAGCTCGGAGGAAATGGAGGCTATTGTTAAGACGAGACAAAAGGACTGACAGCTGTCATATAAACAATAAAGACAATAAGTAGTACATAG